>VYZP01049185.1:0-60486 GCA_013400635.1 Hypocryptadius cinnamomeus | reverse complement strand
GAGGTGGGGGGCGTTGGGTTGTCCCATTCCTCCGCCTCCCCATCCCTTGGGAACGAGCTCGCCCGGCTTCCAGCGCCGCCGCGCGCGTGGAACGGGAGTGGGAATGGGAGTGGAAGTGGGAATGGGAAGGCTGCGTTGTTCCTGCGGCCCTCGGATGAGCGCGGGAGCGGGGTCTGCGCGGGGGGAAGCAGCGGAGCGCCGCGCGGGCCGCTGCCCCCCCCGCGGACACGCGGAGCCGTCGCTAACGAGCGGAGCCGTAGGGTCGGGGGAGGGGCGATGCCAGGGATTACCCTGGGAAAGGGGACGGAGGGGGCGAGCAGGGAGAAATGGCCGCAGCCCCCGGAGCTCGGGAGAGCAGCGATGCGTTCCGGAGCGCTGGGCAAAGCCGCTGGCGGTGGTCGGCGAGGGCAGACCCACACAGGCACTGACGCAGGCGGCCTGGGCGTGAGGAGGCGGGACGGCAGTGAAGTGCTGAGCTGGGAAAGCACCAACAGAGCGGCTCGTTGGTCTAGGGGTATGATTCTCGCTTCGGGTGCGAGAGGTCCCGGGTTCAAATCCCGGACGAGCCCGCTGGGAAGGGGATGCGCAAGCTCCCTTCCTACATTTTGCCGCCGCGGGGCTCTCCTGCACTTTTGCGCCTCAGGCCCGCCCGCAGCGGGACCGGGGGCGCGGGCACGGCGCTCGAGCCGGTACGGTGTGCCGAGGCTGAGCCGCTCAGGAGGGGCGAGGAGCGGCCCCGCAGCGCTGTCTCGGTGAGGAGGAAGGCGGGGGTCTGCCGGGGAAAAACGAGAGTAGCGACGCGCGGTGCCAGAGGAAGAGGAGCGGCCGGTCGTTGGTGAGTTCGTACAGCTTTTTCTTGTACTAAAAAGGAACCAGTGTTGTTAGTCCCCTCCGTGCCCCTTCGCTGTCTGCGGGAGCCGCCGCTGCTGCGGAGAAGGAAGAAAATAAAAAAAAAAAAGCTCGGGCTCGTCCGGGATTTGAACCCGGGACCTCTCGCACCCTAAGCGAGAATCATACCCCTAGACCAACGAGCCGCCATGAGGAGCACTGTCTCTCTCTCTCTCTCCTATAGAGGAACGCTCCGGTGGCGCCGCGCAGCCCCTGCCCGGCACAGCTCCGGCCTATCCCAGTTCCCGCGGTGCTCCCGGTTCCTCAGGAAGCACAGGCACTCCCCCATGGCTGCTGGCGCTCCCCGGGCTCCTGACGGGCACCGCGGCAGCCCTGTCTCCCTGTGGGTGCGAAAGCTGCTCGTACGCGGCGAGCCATCTACCACTGCAGCCAGGCCACAAAAACCCCAGAGCGGTGAGGGGAAATTCGTGGTTCATTTCCATAATTTCAAAGTGTACCACAGCGGAGTATTGGTAACATTACTTTCCGAACTTACAGATGATGGTTTTGTGCAGACCTGCTTAAACAGAGAGTCTTGGAACGCTGATGTTGGTGAGGCTGGAGGTCACCGTTACCTTGGCTTTTGCCTCTCTACAGTAACAGCCTCTAAACTGATTTTGCCTATAGTCAAATATATTCCAAGAAGCTGGGGGAAAGGTAGGAGGAAGAGACAGGAACACAAATTGCTTCCATTTTATGTGCTCTCTTATGTATCAAGGTTATCAGGAAAGGTTATCATGACTGAAATTGTTCCTTAGCATCCATTCAGCACTGGAATAGCTCATTATTCCCATCCTTTTCCATCCTACGTTTCCCTGAGAAGACTTACCCTTGCATAGTGGGTGATCCAAGACATTCTTCTCAATCATATTATGAAAAGCCAAGTTATGGAAGACAAGACTGAGAGGGGATCTCGTCAATATGTACAAATACCTCAAAGGTGGGTGGCAAGAGGATGGTGCCAGGCTCTTTTCAGTGGTGCCCAGTGCCAGGATGAGGAGCAGTGGCCACAAACTAAATCAAAAAAGTTCCACTCAACATGAGGTAGAACTTCTTTGTGCTAATGGGCCAGAGCACTGGAACAGCTGCCTAGGGAGGTCATGGATTCTCCCTCCCTGGAGACATTTAAAACCCACCTGGACATTTCCTTGTGTAATCTGCTCAAGGTGACCCTGCCTTGGCAGAGGGGTTGGGCTGAGTGATCTCCAGAGTTCCCTTCCAGCCTCAACAACACTGACTCTGTGAAAAATAGTTCCCAAACTCTTCAAAGTCTGTATGCAATTACAGTGCTGCTGCCAGCTCCTGAGTTCTGAAAAAACCCCTGCGTTTCTATTTAACCAAAGTAAACATGAATGTGGCATTATCTGCTAGTCACAGTTTCTCCCAGCTTGCAGAAGGAAAAATATTGCTGTAAGGGATACACAATGCTTTCTTTTGCAAAGAGAGCCTGTTTTTTCATTTTTCTCTCATGTTCTTCTATTACTAATTCAAAATGAGTGTGTTGGGTGGGATATTTTTTGCAGGAGTGCATATCTTTGCACACTAAACAGTGTATACTGTACAATTCCTCTAGGCCATACAGAGATGCAGGCTAAAGAAAAAACAATCAAAGCCACTAAAAATGTAAAATCAGTCTAAATATATTTTATTCTTCTCCTAGAAGTTATTACCCCTTTTTTTTAACACCAAAATCCTGCAAGCTACTAGAAACCTCTCCAAAACAAAGGATAATATGGATAACAAAGGTCTGAATGTCTGACATACACAGCAAGAAGGAAGAAGATGCAATATATGTTCCTTGGGACAAATTAAGTTGTCCCAGCCTGCTGTTTCCTCTCTGGAAGTAGCAGAAGAGAATAATTTGATCATATCTATCTGGATAAAGAATTTTCTGCTGTAAGTAGACCAGATATTGTCCCAGGTGTTCTCTGTACTGAACATCTGTGTTACTACACAACAAACAGGGAAGTCAGGGCTGTCCCTGTGGCAATGTGATCTCAGCTCTGTCAGGGAGGGGACAGTTGTGTGGCCAAATCAGGTTTGCTACACAAAAAGGGAACATGTGAGCTCTGTGAAGGGCAGTCAATTTGAGAATAAGAAAAATGCAATTAAAAAAAAATTATAGGTTTACTATCTTGCAAAATTACTCAGAAGGGTGAAACTTGGCCTCTTCAGAGAACTGGACAGTTTTAAACTGTGCAGTACTGAAGGACCTGGAGATAAACAGTGAACTCTGAGTACTGAGGTGCTTCCATGCTGGTAAGAGCACTTCCAGCCACCCAGCAGAGCTGTAAGGTTGGGCAGAGCTTCCATGGAAAGGAAGAGCTCAGAGGAAGTATTTGAGGAAAAAGTGCTTGGAATGAAAGTCTTATCACTGCCTATCAGTTTCTGCTCCATTTGGAAAGCAGGGGTATTGATGAATTGGCTAAAGACCCACCCACAAGGGAAGTCAAATGAGGTACCAAACCAAACAAGATTGTAAAATTTCCCTGTAATACAAAAAGTTGCCTGTAAAATTTCCCTGTAATACAAAGAGTTGCCTGTGTTGTTGATATTTATTCCCAAGAGGTGCCCTGGATTTCTGCTAGCCTGGGTTTCTAGAAAACACGTACAACAGTTAGATGAGGAACATGCTCCAGAGCTTCCCCTTAGGGTATAAATAATGGATGCACAAGCTGTTACATTTTAAATCTCATGAGAATTTTTAAGTGGTGTCTGGCATCACAGCTGGAAAGAAAATAATCTGCCTGTGCTTTTGCAGGCTTGCTTTGTCACAGCCCTCCTCAGCATGGCACATGGTGGCCTTTCCTGTGGCCTCTTTCACCTGCAGACGTGATGAAGTGTTCAGAGAGTGGCAGAGAAACTGGTGGCACAGGGATCTGGGTGAGGACCAGCATCCATGGAGCACTGGGCATGAGCAGAGCACCCCCCAGGCTTCTGGAGGCTCAGGGATGCAGTGAGCAATAGCTTTGAGATATGACTCAGCTTGTGCAACTTCTTTAAAATGCATGGTTGGGAAAACACGGCACAACAAAGTGGTTCTCAGAAGCAAGGAGGAAGAGGGAAGGATGAAAGCTTGGTCTCAGGGGGCGTGTAGCAGCTGGGAGTCCAGTCAGCCAGCCGAGGGAAATTCCAAGCAGGTATTTTCAGGCGAAAGGCAAAGGTGGTTGTGCGATTGGTGCAGCAGGAGAGCTTCTGGAGGAACTTGTGCTTGCAGGCTCTTGGAGTTAACAGGGAACAACAGGCAGGGTTTCTGTGGAGGCAGGAGGAACCAGCACTGTCTGTGCTCGGAGCTTGCAGCAGCGCTCTCCCGCTTCCCTTGGGACAGACCGGCGCTGTAACGTGCACCCGGGGGAGCTGGAGGCCGGCAGAGGGGTTGGGACACTCAGTGAGCACCGGGATCTGCTCCTGCTGTCACTTCCCTGCTGGAAACTGGGCTGAGTGATGCACAGCTGGAGACTTCCATAGCTGAGAGTGCTGGGACACCACCCACAGTGATCAGACCGCTGTGGTCCTGACGGGCCACAGCCACCCCACAGCTCCTGGGGGGAGGGTTCTCAGAGGGTTCCATGAGCTCCTGGGTGATCTAGACTACGGGAAGCACAACTCCACTGGAGTGACTGTCAGTTTTGTGGCTCTCATAGATTGTCCAGACAGGTTCAGTGCCAGCTGGAATGGTTGGTACCGTGCCTCCAAAGGCACTTGGATAAGCTTCCCACACCGCAGGGTAACTGTTGGACAGCGCCAGAGCTCGAGGCAGCCCTGTGAGGAGTGGCTGAGGGAGCCATGGGGGGATGTTCAGCCTGGAGAAAAGGAGGCTCAGGGAAGGCCTTATTACCCTCTACAACCATCTGAAAGGAGCCAGGNGAGGGCGCCGCGGGGAGGCGGCGGCGGCTGGAAGATGGCGGCGGGCGGAGGCAGCGCGGGGCGGCCCTGCGCGGCGTGGCTGCTGATCGCCGCCGCCGCCCTCACGGCCGGTGAGTCAGGGACCGAGGGAGGGCCGGCAGCCGGTTCGGCCGTTTAACGCCGCTCCCGGGGCTGAGGGCGGTTCCGCGGGCAGGGCACGGCTCTGCCGCTCGTTGCCCACCCGGTTCGGAGCCGGGTTGGCGGCGGCCGAGGACTCCCGTCCTCGCCGGGGGAATGGTCGGTGTGCCGGGGACAAAGCTCCCGGGAGCCGGCGTGGGCAGGGCAGGGGTGCTGTGGTGCCAGGGCAGTGATGCGCGGCGGCCCCGTGTCAGCGCTGGTTCCACAGAATCCATTAGCTTGGAAAAGATCCCCGAGATCACCGGGCACCGCCGTGGGTTCTTCGCTCCGGGGACGCGGGTGCCGATTGTTGGGAGAGCCACGGGGTGACCGAGGAATGGGGACGCTGGGGTTGTGGTAAATGACTTGATTCGGTCGGTGGTGAAGTATTTGGGTGGAGGGGAGTTGTGTCAGTCAGATGATGCACATATGACTCGCATAGGTGGAGAGTAAGTGCAAGAATCGCTGAGCGGGTCGGGTTGGAAGGGACCACACTGGGGTCATCTGGTCCAACCTCCCTGCTCGGGTAGGGTCATCTCAGAGCACATGGCACAGGATTGCCATGTGCAGATGGTTCTGGAATATTTCCAATGAGGAGTACGAGGCTATGGAGCGGTAGGAATGGCAAGAGTGATGCTTCACTCCACTGTGGCTTATGTTCTCAGAGGGTTCCTTGCATCACTTGGACTCGACAAGTTACATGCATTTCCCATGCCAGCTCACTGTGTGTAGATGCTGAGCATGGACAGTGAG
Organism: Hypocryptadius cinnamomeus; assembly: GCA_013400635.1. Taxonomy (NCBI): domain Eukaryota; kingdom Metazoa; phylum Chordata; class Aves; order Passeriformes; family Zosteropidae; genus Hypocryptadius; species Hypocryptadius cinnamomeus. The sequence goes on along the minus strand of VYZP01049185.1, from coordinate 54,822 downwards.
AGAATATCCAGTATTATATACTCCAGATATCCAGTGATGGATATTTTGGGTTAGCAGTTCTTGCTTAGTGGATAAAACTTTGTGAAGTACCTCAGTAGGAGACATTAAGAAGCCTGATGCCTGCTCAGTTCATATATCTGGAAAACTGTGTAAAACCATAAGTCTGTCTGGGAAGAGGTTTATTAAGAAACTGTGCTGAGTGATAAGGAACTTAAAATTTATTTCNTTTGGCCTCTTCTCCCAGGGAACCAGCCACAGCACAAGGAGGGCATGGTCTCAAGCTGCACCAGGAAAGGTTCAGGCTGGACATTCGGGGGAATTTCTTCACAGAAAGGTTGATGAGACCTTGGGATGGGCCACCCAGGGAGGTGCTGGAGAGGTGCTTAAGGAAAGGCGGGACGTGACAGTCAGTGCGGTGATCAAGTTGACGTGGTGGCGTTGGGTCATAGGTTGTGCTCGGTGATCTCACAGGTCCTTTCCAGCCTCACAGTCTCGGCGATTGTGTGATTCAGCGTTTCTGTGCCCCCCGGGATGCACCGGCCGCGAGCGGCCCCGCAGCGCCCGCGCCCTCCGCAGCACCGCCGGTCGGCCGCGGGGGGGCGCCAGCGACGCTCTCGGCGGGGGGGCGGGACAGCGCGTTCCCTGCGTCCATAGGTCATCTGGATTTGACTGGCNTTGTGTCAGTCAGATGATGCACATATGACTCGCATAGGTGGAGAGTAAGTGCAAGAATCGCTGAGCGGGTCGGGTTGGAAGGGACCACACTGGGGTCATCTGGTCCAACCTCCCTGCTCGGGTAGGGTCATCTCAGAGCACATGGCACAGGATTGCCATGTGCAGATGGTTCTGGAATATTTCCAATGAGGAGTACGAGGCTATGGAGCGGTAGGAATGGCAAGAGTGATGCTTCACTCCACTGTGGCTTATGTTCTCAGAGGGTTCCTTGCATCACTTGGACTCGACAAGTTACATGCATTTCCCATGCCAGCTCACTGTGTGTAGATGCTGAGCATGGACAGTGAGAGAATATCCAGTATTATATACTCCAGATATCCAGTGATGGATATTTTGGGTTAGCAGTTCTTGCTTAGTGGATAAAACTTTGTGAAGTACCTCAGTAGGAGACATTAAGAAGCCTGATGCCTGCTCAGTTCATGTATCTGGAAAACTGTGTAAAACCATAAGTCTGTCTGGGAAGAGGTTTATTAAGAAACTGTGCTGAGTGATAAGGAACTTAAAATTTATTTCATAGAATTCTAGAAAGGTTTGGGTTGGAACAAATCTTAAACATAATCTTGTTCCAATCCCACTGCCATGGGCAGGGACATCGTCCACTAGACCAGATTGCTCGGAGCCCCATCCATCCTGACCTTGAACACTGCCAGGGATGGAGCATCCACAGTTCCCTGGTCAACCTGTTCCAGTGCTTCCCTACCCTCACAGCAAAGAACTTCCTCCTAATATCTAATTCCTATTATTATTCCTCTTACTAAATCAGTTCCCAAAGGGCATTGTTTGCATTTGTTTAAGATGAGTGCATTTTGCAATAAAGAAGTAGAGATTGCTAAGGCTTCCTGTGTATCTTCAGGGACAGACTTAGTGTTTAGGATTAAGTAGGTAGATGTGAAATATGCATATATTACTGTAAAACTGAGGTCTTTGGAAATACATATGGAGGCAAGAGAAGAAGGAAGCATATTTTCCCCTGACCACAAGAAAAGGTACAGCTACAGTAATGCTGTGGGTAGGTGGGAGTAGTAGATCATTGTAGAAGGTCTGAATTTATTCGCATGTTGGCTTCTCTCTTTGCACATCCTTACTCCTCCTGTCTGCTGTGAAAAGCAAGGTTTACATCTTCACATGGGAATAAGTGATCAGTGTGGGCTCTTCACCTCATTTGCATACCCAAAGGAGTTTGGTGATGGGAAGGAAAAGATGACCTTTCCCTGAGTTAGGGGTGCTAAGGAGTCCTGGGTAATCAGTGCTGTGCATTTCTTCTTGCCTGTGTCGTTCAGGCTCCTGATGTTTTTTCAAGGGCCCTCTTCCCATTCCCTTTCCTCATGCTGGATTTTCCCCTTGTGAGAGGTTTGGAAATCAAAAGCTGCCTTTTTTGGCAAGGGCAGGAGTGGTGTTTGCAGAGGGCTGTGCTGCTCCCTCGCTCCCTGGCTGGATGATGTGCTGCACATGTGGCTGCCCTGCCTCGTGCCTGCTCTTCTGCCTCTTCATATGCTCCGTGGCAGGTCTGCTCCTGTGGCCAACAACCTGCAGTGAGACAGAAATATTGCTTAGGGTGCAGTGCTGTGCAGGCCCCATTAAACAGCACAGCCTGCTCTGCCAAGCCCAGTTGCTTCACAGCTAAGCACAGATAACACAGTTCTAGGCTTATTTTCATATGTGCCCCTGCATGTGTGGGTTAGGAGTTCATCTTGCTTCTTTATGTTTGATCATCTGAAAACCCCATTGCTTCATTTGCTTGTAAGAGTGGAGGATCGTTGTCAGATGTGCTGTCTGTGATTCTGGGGACATTTTGTAGCATAAGTAGTTAATCTAGGTATAATCTCTTCTGTGCATGAGTGAGCCTGGAGCAACCAGCCAAGAGTATCAAGAAAATGGAGTATTTTGCAATTGTGCATTTGTAAGCCATGTAATTATGACTTAAAGTGGTATCCTGCCTGTGTTTGACATGAGGGTAGTGCCTGATTACTCCTGGTAGTCTCAAAAAATGTCTAGCTATTACTGGAAAGAATAATTATGATATTTTTTATTATTCTTTTTGATACCAACAAAACTTTATAATTTTTGAAATTAATTTTCTCCTACTACTCCTTTTATACACACTCATACAAGTGCACGTGGGCACATGCACATGGGTCAGTAACAAGCAGAGTATTGAGATGTTAAATAGCTCAAGTGCCTGTTACTGCTTTGAGCTCACCAGCCCATTTCAGTTGCTGCTTGAAATATTTCCTGAAAATAACAGTGTAAGTCAGGGTTGCAATGCTCACTTCGTGCCTGTGCCAGGTTTAGTCAGAATTCCTGTAGTCACCCCCGTCAGAAGCTGTTAGTCCTTTTAAGCTCAGCCCACTGATGCTGCAGGTGGGAAAACTGCCTTGCCTGCACTGCTTAATGGGTTCTGCAAAGGCAATTATGATATAAACTCTCAGCTCACCTTGCTTTTTTTTTGCTGCAGCAGCAGCAAAAAGTTCTTGAATATGTTGAAAAGTCTGTACCTTAATGTTTTGGTGATAAAATGAGGTAAAACGGACAGATGCTTCTTGGCCCCAGCCATCCAAGTCTCAGTCTCTGACACTTACTTGTGTAACTAATAGCATGCATAGCTGTATTGCTTGTTATCTGAATTAAAATTAATTGTATTAAACAGCAATTCCACTGCCTGTCTGTGGACCCATCCTGTCCTGACTAGTGCTGGGTATCCTGTGTCCCATACAGAGTTGAGATGGAAGACCAAAAAAATGAAACCTGGTATTGTCCTGTGCTGTTTGTCTTGAAAGATTTTAGTCTGAGTGGTTTCTAAAGACTTACTGTTTTTCTGGAGAAGTGCCATATAGATCATCATCAGGTCATCTATCCAAAGCTTATTATTAGCCCCTGTAGTGGGAGTTCTCCAAGTGTGGTGTGATGTGGTGTGGTTTGATCATGTATGGCATACATTGCCCTTTCTACCGCCTGCATATAATTAACAAAATAAACAGCCTGGTATGCAAGAAAATACATTATTTTTTTAACTATTGCATGCTAACTCAGGGTATCCTGTGAATACATCAGAAAGCTGGAAGCTCTGTGTGTGAAAACATTAACATCCTTATGGCATATATCCTTTTGTCCTTTTTTGTTTTGTTTTGTTGTGTGTGGTTTGTTTGTCTGTATTATTTTAGTGGTTTGGGTTAGTGGCACCCCACAAGAAGTTATTAGCACAATAGAGAGGATGTGAATATCTTGTGTAAGACAAGGCTGTGCCAGGAGAGGACAAGAAGTTGTGAACTTCAGTTGAACAAGAAGTTTTGGCTTTATTGCCAGCAAAGAGACTTGGGGAGCTCTAACTGCAGTGATTCATTGTTATCTCTAGCAGCAGTCATGTGAAAAACCAAGTATTTACTCAGATTAGTGTTTAGCAGTAAGCAGTACCCATAGCACAGAAGATGTGGCAATGCATCCTAAGGCAGGGTTAACATCAGTATTTTTTGCTGAGCGGGTTGAAAGAAAGTTTTTCCTTACAGTCTCTTTTATTTTTAAAGGGCTATTCTGTTACTTGTCCTGAATAAGCTTTTTTTCTAAAAAAATGTTTTTATCGAGTAAATGTATTGGTACTAATCTGGGACAAAAGTAATTTAACATAACAATGTTTTGCACTGGTTGCTTGTTTTGCATTGGCTTACACACCCCAAGGCCTTTTTTGTTTGTCACCCCTCCCTGACAGCAGATGGGCTGGGGGTGCATGAGGAGTTGGGAGGGCACCACAGAAGTCATGGTCAGCAATGAAGGCTGGGAAAAGAAGGAGGAAGGGGTCTGTTTGGAATTACAGCATTTGTCTTCCAAGTCACTGTTATGCCTGACAGAGCCCTTCTTTCCTGGAGATGGTGAACACCTGCCTGCTGATGGAAGCAGTGGATGATGGCTTGTGCTTTCCCTGTTAAACTGTTTGAATCTCAACCCTCGAGTTTTTTCACTTTTAAACTTCCAGTTCTGTCCCTGATCACACCAGGGGTGCGAGCGAGGGGCTGTGCAGGGCTGAGCTGCCTGCTGGGGCTGGCCCACAGTCCTTGTATATTGTTCCCTTTGGCTGCTGTGCCTTTCAGCTCCTGCATTTTTATGTATCTGTTGAGCTGGCACTTTCCACTTGGTGCTGCTGCTAGGTTTTGGCTTAAAGTGCATAAGGAAAACTGGAAAACTATGTTTTTTTTTGTGAGCTCTCTTTCCTCCAGCCCTGCAGAAAAAGATGTTTTATGGTGCAATTACTGATGTAAATGTACCACAAAAAGCCTTAACACACGGTGTTAAGGGGTACAGAATCACAGAATAATGAGGTTGGAAGAGACCTCTAAGATTACAGAGTCCAACCTATGTCCTAACACCTCAACTCAGAATCTAGACTATAGCACCAAGTGCCATGTCCACGAAGGGAACTTGCCTGGAAACACTGGTTATACCCTACCTTCAGTGTTTCCAAGCAGATTGAGATTTTGATCCTTAAGGGAGGGTTAAACTCTGGGCAGTGTAGCAGTTGTCAGTGGTTGGTGACACTTTCAGTTCATGAGGTTGAGGTAAATCAGGGCAGGTCATCTCCAGGTGGATGAAATGGCCATTGCTGGAGGCATTTACAGTTGGCTGCAAGCCACCTGTTATTCAGTAACTTGTTTTTGTAATGTGTGCAAGTGAAAGGTGGTGAACAGGGCTCCCACTTGGTAATAAATTCCATAAAGCTGTATGTGCAGCAGGAGTTTTGAAATCTGACTGGTTTCTATGTCTTGTGTTCAGATCAAGGTCTGGCAGGATCTTGCTTGATGGAAGACACTGCTCCAGTCCAGGGGATGGCTCTAGAAATCACCACACGTGTAAACTGGGAAAGTGATGTAGTGTGCTACAAGGAAGGCCATAAATTTTTCACAAAAGAAGTGTTCCTGAGAAAAACCAGCTGAATAGGCTCCTACTTGGTGCTTCCTAACTCTCCTCAGTTGTACAAAACAATATGCAGTGGAGTGGGCTAGGGTGTTGGTCTGCTTTGAAAGAAAACAATGGTGAAAGGGCTGTTTTGAACACAGATTAGTTCCTGATCAAATTCATCTCGTTCTGAGTGTGCATGTGAACTATTTAAGTTGGCACCACCACTGACAAATTCTTGTGGAACAATGCTTTGAAATATTTAGTGTGGGCTTTTCCTTTTGGTTTTGTGGTTGTGCTGCTGCAGGTTATAGCTGGTTACGAGTTTGCTCAGCAGTTCAGTTAGCAAGTAAGTGTGAGGTTGCTGCAAGCTTGGTGCCAGAGCTGGCTGCAGGTGTTCAGCAGTCCATGGATGAGTAAGGAATCTGGTCTTCCAAGGGCTTTGGATTGGCTTGAACTGCTGAAGTAAGCCTCTAGTCGCACCAGAACAGATTGGCTGCATGAATACCCTGTCAGCTGAGGAGGGTGATCACTTCAATGATGTAATTTCATTTATCTTCTTGCTTAGTTAAATGGTAGGATTTTATTTAACAGGTTTTAATTGAGTCTCTCTGTATACAGGAAAGAAATCCTGTGCTCACCTTTCAGGCTGGTGGAAATACCAGTACCTGGCAAGAGATGGACATGATTCTGGTTCAGGAATGATGGCAGGTGGGAGTGAGTGTTCATGGAATGCTGCTGATACCTTGGATGGTTCCAAGTGCAGCTTTTGCAGATATTTCTTGGTGTGTATAGACTGAGTTGGTTGCAGCTTTGTGGATTGATTACTGTAGAAGGGTCAGGAAAAGGGCAGCTTCCTTTATCTGATATGTAGGCTTTGCACTGTATGTCCTCATTAAATTTGTGTATCCACATCCTAAATTCTACTGCCTAGTTTGTTTTGGAAATTGGTAGTTCCCATGCTGCTAATGATGGATTTTGTTAAAAAGATGCTGCATGCCATCAGCAGTTGGCAACATGGCTGGTATTTTTAACATCGTTTCACTTGAGATAGTATGAATAACCAAAATAAGAAGAAAGCCTGGAGGGAAGCTTTTGTTCCAGCCAGCAATATGTCGGTCCCTACTGTCCACTCCATGGATTTGGGTTTTGCTGTTGTTTAGTTGTGGTTTTTAAGTCTGCAACTTCTGATCCTTAATACTCTCATTTCCTTAGTAGTTGTGACAGTTTTAGTGGATTGCTATAGCAATTTTAGGAAGTGCTTGTGATGGTGGGATGCTTTTTTTATTCTCTCTGCCATGTGTTGAGATGTTTACCCAGCTTCTCTCAGATCTTTAATTAAGTAAGCTTCATTCCCTATTTGTGGGGAAAAATCCAGTGTATTTCAAGGAGATTTTTCTGTCTTTTCTGTCTTTCTGTAATTTCAGTTCCCATTTTCTGGCATCTTTCCTTGTGCCCAGAAAATAATGAGCTGTGTTTGTTAGTGACTCTGTTGATTTTGCAAGATTAGAGGTGGAACAGCTGCCATCAGCTGTTCCAGTTACCCTTTGCACTTTGAACAGCTTTACTTAACCTGTCCCCTTTGCGTTCTCCACTCTTTTGGTTTGGCTTTGTCAACAAGAACTGTTTACTTGGGTTTGAGCATTTGTACACTTACTTGGGCATGGAAGGAAAACCACTTCAGGGCTGTTGAGCAGAAAAATGTGGTGTGTGGTTTGGAAAGTACCTGAGCTGCTGGTTGGTGTCGCAGCCTGCAGCATAGGCAGGGAAGTGTTGCTTTGTGATCCCCAGGGAAAAGTACTAGAAGTAACTAGAAGTTACTTGCCTCAAGACCAAGTATCTGCCCAAACCTGACATATGACTGATGCTGTAATAGGAGTATGAAGCTGTGCAGCTACATTGCTTACTTGTTTGTAGTTCTGAGCACCTTTGTTTTATGAGCAAGCATCTCTGTTTTATGAGATGAGAGAGTGATACAGCAGTGAAATTATTTCCTCAGGACTGAACAAGAAATTTGTTGCCTGTCTGGCGAGGGAGCTCAGGCATTTTTTGCTGTTTCTCATGCTTGTTCTTAATTTCTGGTTAAAGCATGGGTTTTGAAAGTACATCTCAGCATACTTCTTTTTGCTGCTCCTTGGCAGAACAATGAGCAGCTCTGCGTCATACGGAAGAGAACACGCCAAAAGCTGACCCTGCGGTGTGGGAGGAGAAGGAAGTACCAAAGTTTGGTGACTCTGGAGACTTGTCTTAAGTCCTGTCAGAGTAGGTGCATGAAGGTATGGAGGGCTGAGATACATGGATGTTATTGTCTGCTTTGACAGCTTAGCCACAGCCTACTCAAGACTTCTCAGTGAAACTGCTTTCCTTTCACTTAGAGTGACAAGATGCTATTTTTTCCCCTCATTGTTGAGTCAGGCAGAGCTTAGCTGAATGTGCAAAGAGGCCAGGAGAAAGTGAATGTTGTGTTAGCAGATGCTTGTCTCTGCTGGGGGATGAAAGTTTCCAGCAGCATGGTGACAGGATGTGGTAGGTGTTCATGGGCTGGGTGTCACAGCTGTGCTTTCTGATTCCTGGAGCTGCAGGATGCTGCAGGACCGGCTGTGTTACTGGAGACAGGAAGCTCTCTTTCCTCCAGCAGCCTGGGTTACTTGACAAGATTGGCAACCTGGGGAGATGCTGTGGCAGCAGCTAAAAGCTGTTCTGGTGGATTGGCATTTGAGAGTGAAATTTAACTCTTGTCCTCCTTTGAGGCAATGGAATTTAGTTTTCGTTGCTTTGCAACTTAGATGTCAGGATTGGTTGATGTGACTCTGTCTAGTCATGGTTTCTGTAGCTGGTGCTGCTTTGTGTCCTGTGTAAATGTATCATGTAGACATCAGGGTCGTGGTGGCAGGGGGGCTGCAAGGACAGTCTCCATGAGGAGGGGCTGGACACATGTGGCTTCTTAATACCTGTGTGTTGTTGTCCTTGTGAGCCATGGTTTGCTCCTGGGTGGAACTGCTGGTGTGGGTTCTACTTTTCTGTTAAGGCTAAATGATGTGAAGGAACTCTTTGTGTGAAAATTCTGTCCAGCATCTGGGTGCTTTAACAGATCTTGTGCAGTTTCACAGGAATGATTTTGGCATGTCTGTTGTCTATTAAGGCAGGAAAGCTAAGGTTTCTCCACCAGGTTTTTTTATCCACAGTGAAGAAATGGTCTGTGGGGACGTAAGTGCTTGTGGTTGTAGTTGGGGAACTGTAACTTTTTTCTGGCTTTCTGGGATGTTTTGTAAGGGTCTGGCTGCTATTGTTCCATGCTGATTGTAGAGGGCAACTGCTTTGTGGGAGAAAGGACTAAATGCCATGCAACCCTAGTTGAGAATGCTGTCAACAGGAGATGTTTCACAAGACACTTGACGTTGAGTAAGAGTATTTGTTAATGAAAGCACTGATTCTCAAGTGTATAGTGTTTTTGTGACTTTAGACCCTTAGTTATTGGAAAAAACCACATCCTCCTTTCTGATGAAACTTCTGGGCTGCTGGGGAGACCAGAGTGAAGATAATGAAACACTGAATTTTCTGTCATTTTGTCAAGACCTTTCATCCATAAGCGACTTCATTTATAAATTGTATACATGGCTGTGCTACCAGGTGTCGTTAAGATAAGCAAAGCAAGTTGCTTGTATTAATTACTAAACTGATGATTAGCCATTTCGAGAAGAGGGGAGTAAGACTCTTCCTGGAGTAGGATGGGAAGTAGCAGCCATGAGCATCCAGTATTTACCAGTGTGATGGAGGTTTCCATGTGGGCTGTGTTTGTGCTGGTGGAAATAAGATGGCTGTGATTGCAGTGTTAGCTGTTTGCGTTCTTGGTTTGTTAGGTCTCCTAGTGATCAAATTGAGTTGAGTCCAGGGGAATTGAGTTTATTTTGGTGTGTTCACAGTCTTAATTAACAGAACGTTTTCATTGGATCCAAGATCTCAGTAGAAACAGTGGTCTGCAAAGAAATTTTAATTATCTATGTGTGTGTTAGTGTAAAACTCCGGTGCACAGAAGGATTTCTTTGTGATATGCTACCAAACCAAATGGTCAACCATATTTCTGCATTAAAAATGTAGAATAAAAACAATTCTTGCCCAAAATATTTTTTTAAAAAATCACTATAAGGCCAGTGTAAGCAACCAGGGGGAACAAATAAAAGTAGGAAAAGATGACTTCAGTTTTAAAAGGTGTTGATCTCCAAGCACTGGCAGCTTAGGCACTGTTGGATTCATACAGATGCAGTTACCACATGCTTTAGAGGGCTCAAAGGAAGTGAAAGGATTTTGCAGGTTTTGAGCAGATCCTTCCAAGCCTGAGTGAGACTGCATTTAGGAGGAGGTGCTACAGTTTGGATTTGATACGTTTTGGATGAGACCAATACTATAATGTGGTTGGGGACAAGATTCTCTTCATACTGAAAGAGGAATGGGTGCTTGGTGCCATTTCCACTTCAGGGAAGGAAGCAGTGATCTTGCATATGTGATGTCCCCCTCTCAGTGTCACCCTTGGAGCAGCTTGGTTACCAGGAACTGCAGTACTTACTGATCTGTTACTGTCTGTTGGGGCACTCCAGACAGAGGGTATTTTGGACCTGATTAGCATAAGAGATAATCAGGATGCCTTGGCAAGAACAAACAGAGCTTTGAAGACTGAATCAAGACTGGCTGACAGGAAAGAAGGTTGAATCAACTTCTGCAAGCAAGAGATGTTGCAAAATGTATAAGTTTGTTTATGTGATGATCAACCCAATCATTGTGGTAAAACTTTACTAGCCTTCCTAGAATAGTATATATGCATATGTAGTCCACAGTAAATTCGGATTTTGATCACCAGTCAGTCTTCCCTGTCTCTCATCATCACCGATAACTGCCCGTCTGTCCAGAGCGAAAAGGCCATCACAATAATGATGGCCAATGTACAAACTGGAGGTTTTAGTCTGGTTTCAGCTGAACAGGTGACTGGAAACTCTGAAAGACTCTGCCTTGACCTGGGAAGAGTTCAGAGTCAGAGGTGCTGCACAGGTGTTGAGTTGGAGAGACACGGGGTGGGTCCATGGTGCTACAAGCAGCTGTGAAGGGCTCCGAGCTCTGCTTTAGTCCCATTTAGTGTGAGCTGACAGCTTAGCATTGACAAAGATGTCAGACTGAGGCTGTTCTTTGAACATAAGGAGACAGATCCTGAGCAGAGACACAGATCTGAGCAGTCAGTGCAGTGATGGGAGCTTGAACTTGTTTTGCAGATGAGATTTCTGAGGCAAGATACCAAGGAAAAGAAAGACCTCAGAATAGAGAGAGCATTGATGAAGAATGAAGATCTGTGATGGGAAAATAAGAAAAGATTAGTAAGTAAGGTTAGTAAGTTAGTAAGAATATGAGTGTCTTACCCTATTTCAGGAGCAGGAGGATTGTCTGGAAAGGAAGATGTAGATGGAGAGTTTTAATTGCAGTGTGGGGGTTGAAAATGGAGCTGGAGAAGGTTATTGTAGTTGGAGTAAAACTGCTTGAACAACACTAGAGATTTAAAAGAAATGGCTGAAGAGGCACAAGTGGGTTTTTTTCAAATTATTTTGATGGTAAGTGAGAAAATGAGAAGCATTTTTTCTGCTGAAAAGAATAAAAGCAGCTGAAGGCTAGATGGGATGTTCAGAAGGACATACTGGAGCTACAGATGGTTCGACAGGGTAATGGGATCAAGGAGGATGCATGGGAGAAGAGCAAATATTTACTTTTGCCCTATGTACCTTGCTGACCTTCCCTTCCTAAAGCACTGTTCTCTCTCAGACAGTTTCCTGTGATCATTTTTTCCTCTTGAGAGGAACTAAGGCTGAGTAAGCTTGACGATTAGTGCAATGTATGTGACTGAAATATGACTCAAAATTCAACTTTCTCCAACTGGAATATTTAAATAGGTGTAGGAGCTGGATGGTGGATGTAATCCTGGTAAATGTGGAAAGAGGAGGAAAAGAGCTAGAGCTGGAGATGGTCCATGTGGATTTTATTATGACAGAGGAGGCCAAAGAGTTCAAGGTAGTGGAACAGCCACCATATCAGTAAAAGTATGGGACTGGAGGGCTGAGGGTGAAAAACTGACAAATCTTGTGGTCTCTCTACCAAATAGTCAGGTTATGATTTAAGGAGCTTGTGTCTCATGCTGTAAGGCAACAGAAGCAGGAAAAATAATTTCGAAGCTGTGAAAGAGGCAGAGGGGAGAAAATCAGCAAAGAAGAACATTAAATTGAGCCAGCAATAGGACAGATGAAAATTAAGCTTGATAACTTGATAGAAATATCTGTACAGGATAACAGTTCCTTCCTTCCCAGAATAGGGAAGAAGTAGGGAGAAGCCCTTTTTCTATTTTTATTTTTTCCTTCACTACAGTTCTAGTGAGAACAGTGACTTCTTTAGATTAGGCAGATCTGTGCTACCCACTGCCTGTGTGTGGCAAGGAGTTCTCTGTACCATGTACAAGCAGACAATGTCTGTGCAGACTCTTTTCTTCCTACACGAATACTGAGGGCATCTTGCTTATTTTATGCATGAAAGGGAGGTTTGTTCTGTGGTTTGGACTTACTACAATGGATTTTATTTTATTTTATTTTTCTTTTCTACACCATTAGCTGGAAAAGATACATAAAGCACAGCAGCTCTCAATTTATTTGATTGCTAGAAGTCTTTGTATGTTCCAAATAAATATTTGGTAGTTGTTTTACAAAAGAATATTTTTTGGCCTGTAGTCAGAGTATGTACAAGAGAAAGGAAGCTCTGATAGAACCTCATGATGAAAATTCACCATCCCTACTCCCCACCCCCCTTGGGGTGCTTTTTCTCGTGTAAATGAGAGCAGTGATGACAGGAGAATCTGAGGTATCAAGAGATAACCTGATAGGACAGAGGAGTTAGTGAATTTTGGGAGTGAACAGTGTGGACTTTGAACAGCAGAATTAATGAATGGTGGTTTCTTATGGTTTTGGTTATTGCAATTACTGTGATGTGCTGCTCCCACTCCTGCTTGCATGCCCATTCTGTCAGATGTTTGCTGTCCAACTTCTGAAGGCTGTAGAGCTGGTTGCTCTCACTGACTAAAAACTCAAACCTCATGATTTAAGGACTAAGGTAGGTGAGGCTTGGTGATGATGAGAGACGGGGAAGACTGACTGGTGATCAAAATCCGAATTTATTGTGGACTATCTACGCTTATATACTATCTAGGAAGGCTAGTAATGTTTTACTACAATGATTGGGTTGATCATCACATCAACAAACTTATACATTTTGCAGCATCTCTTGCTTGCAGAGGTTGGTTCAATCTTCCTGTCAGCCAGTCTTGATTCCATCTTCTGGTAGTCTTCAAAGATCTGCTTGTTCTTGCCAAGACATCCTGATTATCAAATCTTTTATGCTAATCAGGTCCAAAGTGCAACAGGTGGGTTTTTCTTTTCTTACTTTTTGTCTAAACACTCTTCGACTTGCATCTGTTTGGTCTGCCTACTTTGAGCTACTTTATTCAAAGCTGAGAAACAGATCAGTTGAGGTACTGATGGAGCAGGAAGGTTATTTCTCCTGTTCTAACATGGGGATTTAAGGTATTGGAGCCCAGAAACATAGAATCCTATGGACAGAAGTAGATTGCTGTTACCATCTCTGTGCTGAAAATCATGGTTTAATAAAAATCAAAACTTATATTTGAAGTACCAGGAACACACATTACATGTGCACCCACCCACACTGACTTGACAAGATTTTCGCTTTCACATGGATGTGACATGAACCCTGAGAGACATTCTCTTGTGATGTCACAAGATCATGCTTTGTTTTTCTACATAAATCTGAATGAATGTAGAGATGTATCTGCTTAAATCTGGATAGGGATAGTGCACTGACAGTTTAGAAGGTGCCAGATAAAGCATATCTTCAGCACGTTTTCCAAATCATGGTGAATGTTACTTGTTAGGAAAACAAGTGACAAAAGAAACCAGTACAAGCACAATATCAACATGGGTTACTTTAAATTTGGGGGGTGGTTGTGGTCTGCTTGCTCTTTTTACTGTCCATAAGGTAGAAAAAAATTAAACTACTCTCATGCTTCTAAACTGTAACAGAGTGATTATTGGTGAGGCCTTGCACATACAGACCTTGGAGCATGGCAGACAGCAGGAGTAGATGACATAGCTGGGAGTGAGAAATTTGCTCCTCAGCTTTCTGGAGGTGAGTCTTTGTTTTACCTACAGCTAGGAAAATCTGGAGATATGAAACAAAATGTGTGCCAGAGAGGAAACTGAGTAATAGCTGGGCCAGGCTGTTAGTTCCTCTGATGAGGCTTAACTATTACAATGCCTGCTGTCAGCTGGTACAAAAAAGTATTAAACTCATCCTTTGCACCATAGAATTGACTTCCACAAAGTGTTGTAGAGGAAACATCTGTGAGTGGAAAACATCCTGTCACAGATAATACAAGGAAGGAGAAGTGAATATACTTGGCCTGCTCTATACTTGTTTGATTGCAGGTATAATGCAATGTCTGTGCAATCACCCGATGCAGAAGTTATTGATGCCTCTTCTCTTCTGCCCTTCTAGGCAGTGTGATGTGAATTTCCTCATTCTCAAAGCAGCACTGATGTGTCTTGTTCTCCTCCTTTCTTCTCTTTGCTTTTCCCATGCAGTCCAAGTATCAGCAGTAGAGGTCAACACCCCGGAGGAGATGTTTGTGGAGAACGGGACGGACGCAAAGCTCCCATGCACATTCACATCCGTAGAAGTGATCAGCAGCGCAGCGTCTGTCTCCTGGAGCTTTCAACCAGAGGGAGCAGCCACTCGTATCTCAGTAAGCAGTGGCTGGAGAGGAACAGACCTGGGAGGGGAGGCTGGCATAGTTGAGCTGTGGTCTTCTAGTTGGTTCTAAGGAGCAAGCAGATATGGATTGGACCCTCATTCATGTGCCTTATTTCCATCACTGTGATTTTATGGGGCTTTTTTGGTGTTGTATGAAAATATTGCAGTCTGCTAGATCTCTGCTAAGACTGGAGTGGGCAGTGACCACAGAATACTAGTTACTCTGTTAGTCTTAGAAGAGGGATGTTGGCATGGAAGCTGTACGTATGAAGTAGATGAGCATCTAGGAATCTTGTAAATCCTCTATCCTTTTGCATTTGACTGAGTACAGCAGTCACAGAATTTGAATTACCACTGTAATTGCAGTGCTACATTGTGTATTGTGCATGTTGTTTATTTTGCTTGTGTACTGTATAGTCTCTGTTTGAAAGGGTTTAAAGTAAGACCAGTCTCCCTGGTTTCAGAACAGAATTGAATAGCTCAAATCAGTAAGCAGTTACATCCTCATATTGTCGTTACTTGACAAGTAAAAAATCAGGCTAGCAAGGAACTAAGGTAAATAATAGTTATCATTGCTCAGTTCCTGTATGTTGGGCCCAAGGGGGCTCAGATCCTTTGGATGTAAGTCTTCAAAGAAATGGCTTTGGTAGGTTGATAGCTGTCTTCTTCCTCTTCTTCCTCAGACACTTCTGCTTCTTTCTTGTTCCTTGTACAGAGTGAGAATTTAGAGGAAGTAGAACAAGGAACTCTGGGACACCTTTGAAGATGTGGGGACAGCAGGTTGCTCAGCCTGTTTGTGTTTGTCTCCTTCCCTCTGCTGCAGACATGAGCTCATTTAAACTCTAGGAGCTCTTCAATGCTCAGAGCAGAGATGGTCAAAACCAGTGTTGTGAGCATCTTGCTCAGTATGTAGAGCTCTGAAGAACAAGCTTTTGAATTCTCAGTGAAATAAATATTTAGTTTTGAGGAGGGAGGTTTTCCCGTTGGGAATCCAAAACAGGAGTTGGGGAGAAATTAGGGAAGTAGGGCATATTTCCTGCCAGTGCTGAACAGAAGCCATCTGTTGGTTTGTTTTCCGCTCCCCATATATCCTGTTTTGCCATTCCCTTTCTGCATCACTGTTCAGTTGTAGGAATACAGCTTCAGCACATAACATTTTTTTGGAATTGAAGTCAGTTCAGGTATTCCACTTAGGTGTAGCTATCAGCACAACTGAAAGAAAAGCAAATTTTCTTTGAGCAGCAGGGACCCAGCATAATTTGATGTTAATTCCCTGTTTCTTTTGAGGGTCTAGGGAGGGTGTAGAGGGGATGTTTGTTTATGAGCCCAAGTCATGGCATTGCATAGCTTGGTGGGTGTGAATTTGCAAGACCAATCTCATGATCAGTTTATGTCTGAGCTAAGCCCATGCTTCTCTTGACAAGGATGGTCCTGTGTCCCTTTAGAATCACACGGCAATCTTATGGCCATGTGGTGAGACTGATTTGACTGGGAGCTTCCCTTGCTTGTCCCCTTCCCTCACCACAAAGAAGTGTTCCAAAGAAGTCTCATCTCACTCCATCATAGGCAACGGATGTCTTGAGTCATTTAGCTTGTGTTTCAGGACATATTTTACTTTGTGATTTCCCCTCCCCCAGGTGAGGACATCTAGAGAGCTGAGGAATCTGCCTCTGGCCTTCTAGACTTCTGTGGGGTTACTTCCCCTGTGCACAGGGGTATGGTAATGCAGTGTGCTGTGTTAAAGGTTACAATCCAGCTGGAAAAGCTGCAGACTGATGCAGAGTCCCTCCAAAACGTTGACAGCTGGCTGTGTGCTTGCCAGCTTTCTACCACATGAAATACTTCATTGAATTGATGTTAATCTGTAGACAAATAAGACTGACTGCAGCAGGACAGATGGCCATGATGTGCACATACCTGATCTAGACAAGATTTGTGCTGCCAAGTGATAAGGCCTGATATTCAGAGTGCAGATCTGATAGAGAGGGTGTTGGAATAGCAAACCTGAGATCAAGGGCAGGAAAAGGGATAGGAGGCGACTTGAATGGAAATATGACTGTCTTGTAGGCAGTCTGTTCTGTGGCAGAGCCACTGCTTTGTAAATAAGGCAGGAGGAAGAGGAAGCTGGAATATTGTCCTAAATTTCTTTCATTGTTCTCTGGAGACTGAAATGAAGGGCATTCAGGTTGATTCCTGATTAGATTTATCTTGCTGTTCTGCAGGATATCCAATTAAGAAAGAATGTGCTCTTGCAATTCTCCTGCAGCCTTGATGTCCCTTTTAGGGTATCCCATGTGTTTGAAAGCAGAGTGTCCCGTAGAAGTCTATGCACTTCTACTGCTGTAAATTACAATTTTGGGCAGATATAGTTAGGAAATACTCAGTTCCTCCTTAGTCTGTACTAAGGAGGTTTATTCTTCAAGGATTTTTGGTCATGTATAGGGAATGCAGAGCCAATGTGCAGCTTAGTCACTTAAAAACTGGGAAACAGTTATATTTAGTTACCTGAAGGTTTCTGGAAAACAGCTAGATGTACTCTAAATTAGTCATGGGATTTTCTGAGGGGGTGGAAGGAAGGGAGAGTATTGCATGTTAATTTAGCTGTGCTTTAGTTGCAAGTAACACACAGCAAAACACAAGATGGGAAACTTGGTATCCTTTTTCTGTTAGGATGCAGGCGGCTTCCTGTGCCTCAAAGACAGATGGCTGTGTTCCAGGACTGTTTTGTCCTTTAATTATCACCAGGTTACCAGGTTTTTTCTTTTCCCCACCTCCTTGTGTGCAAAACTCTGTCCCCTGCAAAACAGAAAAAACCCCAGCCAATCCAACCACAAGACAAATCAAAACCAACAGAAAACTGAAACTTGCAGTCTCTTGTCCTGATATGGTTGAGATACAAGCATGGTTATGTTATCAAGAGGCAACAAGGCAGACTGAAGAGGTGAGGCAGGAGGAGAAAAACCTCAGCTACTGGCTGTTTGTAACCGAGCTGGCTCTGGAAGAGTGCTGTGATAGTGGGAGAAGCATGGTGGCTCCGTACTTGCTAATTGGATTGTTCTTATATCCTCTTTTCCTTGACTGCAGTTTTTCTATTACTCTAATGGGAAGTCATACCCTGGAAAAGACATACCATTTAAAGACAGGATCACCTGGGCTGGAGATCTTAACAAGAAAGATGCTTCTATCACGATATCAAACATGCAGTTCCGGGACAACGGCACGTACATTTGTGATGTCAAGAACCCACCTGACATTGTTGTCAAACCAGGAGAAATCCGAGTTAGAGTTGTGGAGAAAGGTATTCATTCACCCTATATGATTTTTTTTCCTTCTCACTTGTTTTTTTTCCCTCTCCATTCCTTGTCTAAATCACTTTTATTGGGGGTGGGGGAGTGGCCTGGAGGGAACAACTGGTTTTTTAATTCTCTTCTTCCAGGTCCTAATAATGGAACCAGTATCTGTCAGCTATTTAAAAAGTATATGTCATACCCTTTTCCTCTATACCCACTAATTCCTGTGGTTTAAACAATTATTAGGAAAAGCTGATGGAAGGCTTAATGAAAACACATCTTCTCATTTTGAAGTCTTATGAATATATTCCTGCATTATGGTGCATCAGGGGTTAGGGTGGCTTATGAAGTCTGGTGAGCAAGGAGAAAAAGTAGCAGACTCTTCTTTGTGAAACCCTTCTGGTGTATTTAATGGAATACAAAACTATAAATCTGGTCCAAACATATAGAAAGTGAAATGCTACTGTGTTCCATGCAAAGGTGTTTGTGTTGAATGTGCAGTCTCTTTTATTCACGTGTTCTTAAAGAATCCATGGTGTGGCTCTTACAAACTTCAAACTGGCTGCTTGCCAGTTGTCACATGAGGCTTCTGGTTAGCATTTGATAACATTTGTCACAGTTGAAGAGCACTGAGATTCTGTTTGTCAGTTTGGCTCTTATTTGCCTTTATCATCCAAAACATTTGATTGTTCTACCTCAGCTGTCGGTCAGCCACAGCACGATGTTTTTCCTACAATGAAATGATTGTTACAGTAATTGCATTTTCAAATTTATAATTTAGGAAGGACAAGAATAAATGTTGAATTCATAAATGGCAGTGCTGATGCAGCTATTCCATTAGTTTTAATATATTAGGGAAGATACCTATCTGTGTGTCCTAATTGGAATGATTCTGCTGCTAGAGCAGGTGTGTACCCCTGCTCAGGAGGTCATTCCATGTTCTTATGTAGGCAAGGTCTCTATCTAATTTTTCTCTTCATGCAGCAGTTTGAGTTGGGCAGGACCTCTGGGGGTCCAACCATCACTTAGAACTTTGTTTTTTGGAAGTTTGAAGCCTATATAAAGTAGGATCTGTTTATTTTCTCACAATGATAGTCACTATGAAGAAGCAGTAAAGCAGCTGCTGGTTTTGCAAAGTCAGGCTGTCTTGGAAAAGCCTTTTCTTATTTTAGCCCAGGTTAAGCAACTAAAGACTGACCTCAGTACACTAATTCAGCTGATATTTTTCAACAGACTTGCATGTTGGCTTCCCATAGGTGGGGCACTTGGAAGAAAATCTGATTCTGAATGGAGCCCTGTATTTGAAACACTTCTCACCGTTGGAGAAAATGCTGCAACAGTTCTCTTCACATTTTTAGGAAGATTGTGAAAGACTGTTTTCAAGCTCTTGTAATACGTTGTAACTCATCCTGAGCTGACCTGGAGCATTTTTTTCAATTGGAATAAATACATGATGACACTGGTGCATATTGTTTTTTCACTATGTATGCATCTAATGGTTCTGGATCTTACATCTGGTTTTATAAACAGTTCAAAGCCACATTCATTGTTTGCACATTTAAATGATCTGATAGATGATAGGTTAGCTTTAGGTTTTGGATTAAACATTTAATAAGTTCCATGGTGGCCTAATTTTTAAAAATTGCCAAACTAGCCGAGCTGATTTTTACCCCAGTACCTACATGGTGTTTGCACAAACAGCTCTATCAAGTGTGTTGGAGCAATTCTACTGGCAGGGATGAAAAGCAAGACTGGTTTTTTCAATAGAATGTCTGAATCTGGAAAGGGCTACCATTTAAAGACTAAACAACAGAAATTCATAGGAATTCCAAGTTCTTACATTAGGCTGATCCTGCTTGTAAGAGGAAGCTGCTTAACACTGTGTTCAAGACAGCTTGTGTTACCTGGAAGTGGTTGATCTTTGAGCTGACCATACATGGGGGAAAAAAATAGAATAGTATGAAAATCTTTACACTTAGGAGCAATGGAAACTTCACTTTCCTGCCTCTTTCATAAAACTGACACTGACATGCTCTCAGTGAAATAGAAACTGCTCTGAATTTCAGTAATAATCAGCGAAAAGTATTCTCTGAATGGCTGGATTTTTGTTTTGTGTTGAGCTGTTAACTTCAGTGTTGGCTTTCAGAGCTGGTGTTTGGTTATGTAGCTGGGACTGTCTTTCATAGTGAAGTCATTGGCTGCTCTAGAAGTGCTTATGAGGAATTTGTGTAACTGTGAAATGCTGGAAAATATAGGGACCATTTTCTGAAAAGTGATAAAGCCAGACTCTTAGTTTCACATGCAAACAACTAGCATTTTTTTTACACAGTCTTAAAAATGTTTGCTAACAGGATCTAACTGCTGTCCATCACTCAGATTCAACCAACCAAAGAAACCTTCATGAGTCAAAGAAGTGACAAAATGATCAGAGTTCTAATATCATTCTTTCAGCAGATATTCTGCACTATGGTTTTGGATTGTCACTTGCTTCCTTGCTCTGATAAAATGTGTGTGTTTTCTGGTGTACAAGGCAGCAACAGGTCTGCTATCAGAAATGCATATCTGTTTTGGTGTTTTTGCAGACAGTTATTCCTGCACTTTTGGAAAGGTGAAAAAGCACAGAAACTAGGGAACTCTTATATGCCTCAAAATAAATTACTTCATTTTTGCATGGGCCTCAAATCCAATCATATCTTACATATCTGAATATTACCACTTGTAGGACTCTCTTCTGTAATAGCAGATGGATCCCTGGGCTGCTGAAAGGTTCTGGGAAGAATGTCTTCCTCTAAGTTGTGGTGCTCATATCTTCATTTTTAATTTCTTAGTAAGACTCTGAATTCCCATATCTGTTAACTGGTACCTGACACTGGAGAGCCAGGAAAGCTGCTGCTGTGGTGTTTGGCTGAATGATGTTATGGTCAGTGAAACAGCCAGAAGTCAGTAACCCTTCTGCTGAAAGTCACTGAATTCCAAAGGAAAAGGACTAAATGTAAGCCCTGTTTTCTCAGTATGATCCCCTGCTTCAGGGTGCTGCTGGTCTCTTGTTCCTGCTGGAGTAAGTCCAGCAAAGGGCAACAAGGATGTTTAAGGGAGTATTCCACCTTTCATGTGAGGAAAAATGGAGGCAGCTGAGATTGTCTGGCCTACAGAAGAGAAGGAGGAGTGTTCTAGCCTGCAAAAGAGAAGAAAGATTGGAGAATCCTCTTACCAGGTATTCGTGTACATTGGTAGCACCTAAAGAAGACTGGGCCAGGCTCTTCAGTGGTGCCTTGTGTCAGGACAAGAGACAATCTCCGTTAGTTGAAACACAGGAAATTCTGTCTGCACTTAAACCCCCACATTTTTACTGTGGTGGGACACTGGACTAGTGTATTGGTTTGGCACTGCCTGCTTTTATATAGCAAGGGACCACAAAGATATCTCCTGTGAGAAATGTCTGGCAGAGCCAATGGCTGATGGCTCTGAAGATGGACATGCTGCTGGCCAAAACTGGGCCAATGGGAGAGGCTGGTAATGCCTCTGTGATGACGTGTTTAAGAAGAAAATCAAAACAAGGTCACAGGGGTTTTTGCTTCTAGACAGAGAAGAGGAGGAGGTGAGAATATGTGAGGGAAAACAACGTGGTGACACCAAGGTCAGTGGAGAAGGGGGGAAGGATGTGCTCCAGACGCTGGAGCCAAGATTCCTGTGCAGGCTGTGGTGAATCAGCTGTTCCTCTGCGGCCCGTGGAGATCCACAGGGGATGCAGAGATCCACCCACAGCCCCTGTAGGAGGTGCCCATGCCAGAGTGGGTGGATGCCTGGAGGGAGCTGTGATCCAGTGGAGACCCAGTGTAGAGAGGAGCCCCTGCTCCCAGGCTGGAGCAGCCTGTCCTTGGAGGACTGCACCCCGTGGGAAGAGAGACCCACATCACAGCAGTTTTGGGAGGACTGTCTGCCTGTGGGGGAATTCACACTGCAGCAGGTGTGGTAGGACTGCTGCTTGTGAGAGTGGAGCCACTCAGGAGAAGTTCACGAAGAGCTGTGTCCCATGGGAGGGACCCCACAGTCTCACAGGGGAAGGACTCCTCTCCCAGAGCAGCAGAAGAAATCTCGGTGATGGGCTGACCAAAACCCCCATGCCCTGTCTCCCTGCAATGTTGGTGAGAAGGAGGGGGGGGCTGCGGAGGAGAAAGTGTTTTAAGGGCTTCTTTTACTTCTCATTATCCTTCTCTGATTCTGTTAGTAATGCATTTCACTTTGCAACTGAAGTTGAGCCTGTTTTGCCCTTGAAATGCTTCTCCCACTCCTTATCTCACTCATGAAACCTTTGTGAACTTTTTTTTCCTTTTCCCTCCTTTGCTCAGCTGTGGCAGGGGAGGGTGAGTGTGCGACTCTCGTGGGTGCCTGGTGTTGGGCCACTGTCAAACCATCACAGCTAGGTTGCCTGAAGAGTCTCCCATCCTTGGAGATAGTCAAATCCAAAGTGGACAGAGCAAACTGTGCTACTTGGCCCTGCTTAATTTAAGCTGGGGGTTTGGACTAGACAATCTCAAGACATCCCTCCTACCTCAGCAATTCTGTGATGATCAGATGGAGGTGTCTGAGACAGATTTTTCTATATAGGTGCAAGTTTTACCTGTTGGATTTTTTGCTGATTCCCTTGTATTTGGTATAAGTAGCTAGAGCAGCATGGAGTCTTGTAAGAAACCCTCTGGCCTGAGGTGTTCCTTGTGTTAACCATGGTGTGGGGGGAAGGAAAGGACTTTGTTTCTCATTTGTAATGGTAGTCTGTGTATTCTTTGACTTGTAGGTATTTTGTACTCATTCTCTGATTGGCTTTTGTTTCTGGCTGCTCTTTTTTGGCCTACTCTCCCCCAAAATAATATTAGGGAAAACGTGAGTAATGCAATCTGTGTTCTTCTACGTGTTTTCCTGGTATTATACAATGATCCTGACTTAAGAAGGGAAAAAAGTGAGTCTATAAAAATGTACAGGGCTGTATTTTGAGACACCAGAGTCATGTATAAACACTGGTAAGAGTGATCCTGGGTAGGAGCTGTGCTGTGTGCTGCATGCTCCCTGGAGAACACCCAGCATTCAGCACTCCTAGTGTGTTAGCGATTTGCTGTGTTCAAATCTGCTTTCAAGCGTGCCTGCCTTTTCCTGTTGACCTTGCTGAGAGTTGCCAGATGGCTGTAACCTGGTTTTTTTTCCCCTTCAGATACAATATGAGACAGGGTTGTCCTCATTGTCACTTGTGTTCCCTGACACGTAAAAAATTTTCGTTCAACATGAACTCTCTCCTGAAAGACGGTGACACTAAGAACACTCCTGGTGTGTGCTCTGTTCATGTTACTCTGCTGGCTGCCTGCTGCCACTGCCACTTAGGCTGCATGCTGTAATTTCTGGGTATTACATTAGTGCCTCCTGCTCTAAACAAATCCAGGCTCAAGAGCTTTTGTGGTTTGCACTTGTGTTGAGCAGGGAATGCAGAAGAGTTGAATGTTTTCTCCCTTCTCTCCGCAGACAGCCTGCCTGCGTTCCCCATTGCCACCGTGGCAGGGATAGCCATCGGTACGGTTACAGGTCTCTCATCGCTCATCTCTATTGTCGTGTGTCTTGTCATCAGAAAGAACAACTCTAAAAAACGATACTCTGGGTAAGACATCTCCCTCCTCACCCGTGGCTGATGTGAGGAACAGCAGCAGGGTCAGAGGGAGGGCTTAAAGGGCGGTAGGAGTTGTTTCAGCCAAGCCTTGGCAATCACAACTAGAGATAGGTGTGGTCATGTGGAACTGTGATCATCTGCCTTTAGTGGTTATGTCTGTACTGTGCTTGAAGAGACCTCCTGACCATGAGTTGCACCTGAAAATCACTAGGTGTTGAAGTTGATCCCTGGACACAAGGATACATGCCCTCAGAACATTTAATCCAAGACACTCTAGCTCTGGTCTGTTCCCCTTCCCTCCAGCTCTCCTTTCCTTATCACCTCCTGAGGAAAAGCACCACACATGCACTTTTAAGGAATGCTGTGTGTTGAGATTAGGACTGGATTTTTCTGTTACCAATGTCTGCCTACTAAGCCTGGACCAAAATACTTGCCAAAACCTCCTTCATCACCACACTTGAAAGTAAGGAAGGAGTAGCCACTCTGCATCCATTCTCATGCACTGTCTGGTTTTTGTTAACTGTTACCATTCCTGCAGGGCTTTTAGTGTTAGGAGAATAACTCCAAAGTGAAGCACAGTTCTTTGAGTGGGCATATGAAAAAGCAACAAGAACTGACAAAGGCAGATGAGAGTCCTGTGGTGATGAAACTTGCTGCTGCTGGAGGAGGTGCTTCCTTTTTTCTCCTCTCTAATTAGCTGGTAATTTGCTTCTCTAAGAAAGAATGAAAATTATGTATGTAGTCTTAGAAACAACCCCAAAACACGCAACTTTCTTCTGTTCTTTGCCCAACAAATATTCCTGCTTATTGCAGGTTCTTTGGGTTGCCTGTGGGATAAAAGAAAATAACTCCAAAAATAAGCTTGTGGGGATTTCCAAATTAAACTTTGCCCTGTCCTTTTCCCAGTTGGAGAGCTTAGACAAAGTGAGTTGGCTATTGCCCGATGGTAAGGCTAAATACAGCAAGGGTGGCTGTGTGTGCTCAGAATTGTGTGGAAAGCCTGGTTTTCCCTTTTTGCATGTGTCCTTCCCCTAAGAACTGAAAAGAACCCTGCAGTGTCATGCACCAGCAGTGTGCCTGAGGTGGCCTGCTTGCCCTGCTTCCCACTGACCTGCCCTCCAGTGTCTTCCTGCTGGAGGACACATTTATTGGTGCTGAGCCTGGAGCAGTAGTTCATGCACTGTGATTTCTTGTAGCAGATTAAACTACTCTCTTGGGAAAGTAATCTCTGAGGTTTAAATCCTGCTTTCACTGACCATGCCAGCTCTGCATGATGTGTAGAAAGAAACCAAGTGTGCTGTGACCCCCTCCAAACTTACGGACTGTCTTCTACATGATGCTAACCCAGTGTGTGGTGGTGGAGAGAAGCACTTACTCCTAGATAACCATTCTGCCTTGAACTGAGGTGGGCTGGGGCCCTGCGTGGCATCTGGAACCCCTGCATGGCCACAGTTTCCATTCATGCTCTGACTTTGGTGTTTTTTTTGTTTTGTTTTGTTTTTTTCTTTCTGCCCTGGTGTGCTGGGATTGGATCCTGCTTACCTTCCTCTCCTTACAGAGATCCTGATATAGACGCCAGATTGGGAATGTAACAGGGCTGGGTCTTCTCTTCCAGTCCCACTAGACACCATGGTAACTAATCAAGTTGGTGGTTGCTGTTAATACCTGTGTGTGTGTACACATTTCCTCTTCCTTTGCTGACTAACCAGCTAGCTCTCTACTAACATCACTGTAATTTGTGCTGGAATCTGGTGGCAAAGGGATGATGCATTTCATGGGGTGCTTGGGTTTCATTGTCTCGTGTCTGACTGGGGTGGAGTTGTTTATCCCAGATGATGTCCCTCCATCTCTTCCAACAGTGAACTTGCCAGTGCATTGACTAAAGCACAGGAAATTCAGAGCTCTTTCTGTGTCAAAATAAAAGTAAATTTGCTGTAAGTGTTCCTCTGGCTCAGACAGCTTGGGTGTTGGAAAACTTGCAGAGATCTAAGTACATTAGTTGCTTAAACCTGAATGATAACATTTAGATAGTGTAGATCTGAGGAGTTTTTTGAATAAAACAATTAATGATTACATAATTTTGGTAACAGAAGGGATGCGTTGTTTTTGAGACAGTCAAGATCCCTTGCCATGATGGCTGGGGTAGTATTTTTGTTCTAATTCTAACTGCTGCATGTATGAGGAGCTAAATCTGCTATGGTAAGACTTACCAAAGGGTAAAAAATGCTTGCCCTGTGAGGAGGTGGTCTGCTTAATGTCACTGTCCTCATTTGTTTCTGTACTCAATTTATACACTGTCTAAAAAGATTCAGAAAAAAGGATGCCCAGTGGTCAGAGGGTTGTAGCAGAGGGCACTCCTGTGACTGCTGCCAAGGAGGTGGCTACTTAACTCTCCTGGGTGCTTTGGTACAGGGAGGTAGACCTAGCACTGGGAGAGACCCATCACTGCATTGCCCTAAAGTCACCAACTTTAATGGCATTTGCTCTGTGGTATTCATTTTTCTGTCACAGGCTTGTTTTCTTTTTAGTCCTGCTTTAAGCAGATGAAAAAGAGCAATCAGAGGGTGAGGACCAGGAGCCTTCTTTTAGGGGTGTTGGTTCTCACCACAAGACAGTTCTTTTGCTTGAAAACCAAGATTTGCCTGATTAGATATTCCAGTAGCTATATGAGGGCACATGGCATAAATGTCCTGTGTGACTTTTGAGGTGATTGCTCCAGAGACTGGTGTCTGCTGGGACAATTATTTTGGGCTCACAGCCTAACTATAAAAGCAAGGGAACTAATGCAGAGTTGGGTAGGAAGTACCTTGCTGGTGTAGAGAGAGCTGCTGGCTCTTGCAAGTGTTGGCTCTAACTGTAGCACTGGTACAACACTTGCCTCAGTGACTGGCATTGTTTAGCTTCTAGTTAGAAGATAATTGCTGCTTACCACTGTTAACTGAGAAGAAAACACATGATTTTGGAGAGGCTGAGTTGAATGGGAGTATATAAGGAGCAGGGGTTGTGGAGGAGCTGCTGTCCTATGTTAATAGTTGCTCCTTCCTGTTGCTTACCAGTGAAACTCAGGGAGGACAGAGAAATGTCTCGGGAGAGATGGAGAATTTTGTGTGCTTATTTCAGAGTCCATTATGTTCATTTTTTTACTTTGGCGTAACCTGCCACATTTCATCTTGCCATCATTCGTCTTTTGTTTTTGTTTCTTTTTTTCTTTCTTTTTTTCTTTTTGTTTTGTTTGTTTTTGTTTTGTTTTTCGTGTGCCTCTTGAACATTGTCGTGCAAACTCTGCTCTGCCACCTCGTCAGCTGCAGTACCTCTGAGAGCTTGATGTCTCCGGTTAAGCAAGCTCCGCAGAAGGCGCCCTCCGACACAGAGGGCCTGGTAAACAGCGTGCCCGCCAGATCACACCAGGTAAACTGCTCCTGCTGCTCCCCGAGGCAGGATTCCCCCCAGCCTGGGGCAGCTGCTGTGGAAAACATCCAGGCAGGGTGGGATTCGTGCGTTAGGGGCTGTCTGCTGGTGAAAGCGCGTGCGCTGCACAAGGGGCGCGCAGGAAGCTGGGACTGGTGAGCTCTGCTGTAGAAGGCTCGGTGCAGGTCAAAGAGCAGCATCTTTGTATTGGCTGAGATGGAGTTTTATGCCCTTTTCATACTCAATTATAAAAAACCATGGTTGTGATCTTGTGCATTAACATACAGAGGTGGTAGTGAAGTGCAAGGATGGGGAGTGGTCAGTGAGTATCTGTTTAACACAGGCACAATAAATGTCTGTCAGGTATGGATCACCCTGTAAAGCTGCCTAGTCTGTTCTGGGATGGTAATGGGGAGGAATTTGCCTTGCATTCTCATGCTCCATGGCACGTACTTCCTTCACAAGGGGAGGAGCCAGGTGCTGACCAGTTTGCAGATGATTTGTGCTGCTAGGAGCTCTCTGCTGAGGCTCCCAACTTTTGTGGGCTTGAAAGTGTCAATCTTTGTGCTTGCTGCAGCTGGCAAAGTTCTGCTGACTTTGAAGGGAAAAAGTGGCTTTTATCCAGAACTTAGCATCCTATGGGAGGGGACAGAGCATGAGTCAGGCAGGGATTCTATGCAATGGATCATTACCTGTTAGTAGTACAGGATTTCCTTACTTGGAAGCTGCTTCTTCCCTCTTGATTTGAGTATTCCTAGCAATTTTCCTGTGAAGATAGAGGTCCTGAGAGAGTTTAAGTTCAAAATGGACTTTTTCTTAATTAGCCATCTTTTAGCTAGTGGCTGCAGTGTAGTGTGTGGAAGTCAATACCTGGTTTCTTAATTTCTCCTGACAAAATAGTGGAAATGTGTATTAATGTATTAACAATACAGGAAAAAAACCAAATGTGCTAACAGTCAGCTCAGTAAAGTCAAAGCTCCTACTCTGCTGGGCTTCTGGTTTGGTTTTGAAATGCATTTTGTTCTGGGCCATGCAGTATTTCCAAAGTTTCAGCACACAGACCCACAAAGCTGCCTTCTGCCTTCAGAGATCAGTTATTCACAGAGGCTATATAATCAGTATTTAAAAATAGTCAGATTTTGATTGGAATAGGTCTTGTAGCAGCAGGCTGCCTATAAGGCCTGGATAAAACTTGTCTTTTCTAGATCATGGGAGATGCTTCTGGAATGGGTGAATGAGAAAAATTATTCCCACTATCCCCCCTTAAAAAGAAAAAAAAAAGAAGAAAGATTTTGCAAAACCGGCACGGTTAGATTTATGATACGGTAGCTGTTGGAGTCAACATCCATAGGTTAAAAACCCCAAAAGTTTTATCTAATTATTGCCATGACATGGAGTGCTTGCAAGTGCCCTGAGAGCTACACACAGATGCTGTTCTGTGCTTGCATCTTGAAAGCAAAAGTACTCCAATGTTTCAGTGTGAAAACTTGCGATGTCCTCACCTTTCCACGTCCCCAGGGTTCTAAGTCTCAGTGTGCTGGAAGGAGCAGCAGAGTAAATCTAAAGTTTGTGGTGTTAACTCAGAATCAGGGTGCTTTTGCCCTTCTGTAGTCACTCCAGTCTGTTTCTTCATTGACAGAGCTCTCCCTGCAGGTAAGTTGCTAAAGCAAAACACAAAGTGCTCACCACTGCTGACCTCAACTGAAAAACACTGCAAGTGGCTTTTGTTTCATTCAGTTTTAGTTTAGTTTTTAGATTTTTAATCTCTTTTGTCAGGCAAACAGTTTCTTTTTGTGGCAGACATTTGTAGCAGCAAGTAGTTCCTCTACCTCCTGTTGAGCATTTGCCCCATCTTTACAGAGCAACTAAACATATTTACTTTTCTTTAAAAAGATCCACAGTGAAACCAGGGTAGATCAGATTTTGAACAGAATATTTAAACAAGTGAGGAAGCTAAATTTCAGTTGATTACAGTTACATTGTTAGCTTCTAGCCATTGTTTGGTTGTTTCTTTAAGGGTCATATCAGCATGCAAATCAACATATTTGAAATCTTTCATCACATACAAGTGTTTCTTGATAATCAAGAAATGAGTTGGAGTGTTATGGAGGTGAAAGTCAGATATTCATCCCTAGCAGTTCCCAGAGTTGTTGCAGGCTGTTTGTTGATTCAGGCACACTCTTGTCTCTTGGAATGCCTGGCACTTTTAGACCAGTGGCTCCCACAGTCAGTGCTGTGGTCAAACAGCAGAGGCCTATGGTCTTCCTTGTAGCTTTTTTACAAGGTAGGGTGTGTAGGAAGTGAATGAATGCTTTGTACTTCACTGGTGGAAAAGAACTGTGAATACAAACAAAACTGCCTCTGCAAGTTAGTAACAGAGGTGTTTGCTCTTAGAGTGGCATTTAAATGAATTAAATGAAGTTTATTCATTTTTTAATTTATGTATCAGTTCAAGAATCAGTGATGAAGTATTTGTCTGCATCACATCTCAGCTGAACGTGCACAGAGCCTGCACTTCCTTTGTGTTTTGAGGGCAAGTTGCTCAGGTGTGGACCTTGTTTTCTGGAGTTTGCATATCTGATTCTGTGAGTGTTCAGCTGCTTAAATCAGCTCTGCTTGTTTTCACTGTGCCGTCCTTCTCAGCAGGTTTGTTCTGTCCTGTCAGATTTGTCTGTGGTGGTTCTTGTCTGTGCCATCATTCTCTAGTGACTGCTGTTCTACCAGGACTGTTACTTGTTTGAGTAAGAAATTATTTACAGTGCAGGCAAGAACTACATGGATTTCCCACATGTTTGGATCCTAGGACCCTGAGAAGGAGCAGTTTGTAATGCCAGGAATCTTGATTGAAATTTCAGATAACTTTCCCAGAGCCTGAATCTGTGGTAGTTCCAACATCCTTCAGAATCTGAGAAATTTGAGTATTCTTCAAACTGTGTTGGACCATGGTGGTCTGACTTCGTAATTCCTATTTCTTTTTTTGTAACTTACAATTAATGGCTGCTGACAAACCTTTAGCAGGTACACCTGCTGCTCTTTTCCCTTCAATTCTGAATGGAAAAATGGCAAGGATTTAGGAAATGCTGGTTTTATATAGCAGTGCTGGTCTGTCTTCTGGTTCTGAAGAGTCAGGATGAGCTTACTTGGGATTAGAAGAAAGTTCTGAATTGTTTAGACAATTTTTAAACTGGCCCAGGTGATGCTTATTGTCAGCTAGAGAATCAATTGCCATCAAATCAAATAGATGAACACTGTAATAAATCCCTGGTCCCTCCTTGTCTCTGTTTTGGCTGTCTACCACTTTTTTTACTTGACTGACAGTGAACACATTGAGACAATGATAGCTGGGTTTGGATCAGCTGATGACAGCAGTCAGTCTCTCCACACCACTAACATGCTGCTTGCAGCACAGTGACTATATTTAAACTGGCAAAAATCCTGTACAGTGGTAACTGATACTGAGTGAACTCCACTGGTAGACAATTGACCCATCAGAATTACTTGAACAAAATTTGGAATGTCACAGTGAGTACTTTCTGCAGTTAGATTTATTATTTCTGTATTTTTTTTAAACTGATAGTGCTCTCAAGCTGAATTTATCATACCCTTGACCTCTGGCCTCAGGCAGATGAGATTT
This sequence comes from Hypocryptadius cinnamomeus, assembly GCA_013400635.1. Classification (NCBI taxonomy): domain Eukaryota; kingdom Metazoa; phylum Chordata; class Aves; order Passeriformes; family Zosteropidae; genus Hypocryptadius; species Hypocryptadius cinnamomeus. The sequence continues at coordinate 24,368 of VYZP01049185.1, read as the reverse complement.
CCTAAATTGCTTGCAATTAAGCTTCAGGGTTACTTCGCCTTGAAGTTTATATAGACACTGTGATCTGATTGGAATTATTAATCTCAATACAGTTTTGGAGACCAGAACAACATGAAAGCAAATAGCAGAGAAGTTTTTTTAAAAAGTGGCTATAATGAGATTTGAAATCCAGGGTTTTCTAGGACATCAGTGTCCCTTTTTTGTTTTCATTTTCTCAGTATGTTGTTTACATTCAGGGTTTTATACCTACTTGCAAGTCTTCACCCTTCAGTCAATCTTCTTCCTCTATTCTTTATTACTTTGGAAATACTTTACCCAGAAGGAATAAAATGTGGATTTAAATGACTTCTCAAAGAGAACAAGGTGTTTATCAGGTGTGAGCTTTGCCACTGTACTGGGGAGAAAACAGCTGTGCAGGAAGGTATCTGTGGTCCCTCAAGGGCTTAATTGTCTGTACAGAAGGTCTGTTTTAATCTCTGGCTCATAATTGCTTTGGAAAATAGATGGAAAAATTTCTGTGTCAGGTCTATACAAATGTTTCCTAATTTGTCAGGGTTCCAAAAGAACTGGCAAGAAGGGGGTAAAGAAGTGCCAGTGAAGGCTACTTCTTCCTGAGACATAAGGGACACCAGAGCAGTTAAATGGATGAAAGGTTTTGAAGGAAAAACTGCTGAAAAAGCCACAACCAATCTAAAAGCTCTCTGTTTTTTATTCCCCCCACAGTCATCCTGAGATAACACAGTCCCTTTGCCTCCTGCATGGGGTGTGTGGTGGCAGCCCTGTGCTTGTCTCAGGGGGTTCATCACGGGAGCTGCAGCTCTCTTGCCATCAAGGTCCCACCTGTCTTGCTGGACCTCTGCTCCACGGAGGCTGCACTCCAGTCCTCAGTAGCTGCAGTTGGCTTTCCCTGGGCTATGTTTTAGAGATGTGGTGTTTTAGGAAGAGTTCACACATTCAGCTGAAAGACAGGCCTGTAATGTCTTCCCCTGCACCCCAGCAAATGTCACGAAGGTGTGAGGCCATGCCTGCCCAAGGTGTCTGTGAGCTGCTGCTGCCTGGGCTGGCTCAGAGGTCGGGTAAGAATTCTGTATTGCTGCACCATTTTAGCACTTCTGGCTCACTGCTGTGTGAGCCAGAGTTTGGCCCCATCACTGGCTTGGGCAGTGACTTGAGTCACAGGGTGGCTGCAGCTTCGTTACCCAAGTGGCACAGCCGTGCTGGGATTTACAGGACCTGAGTAGCAGTTTGGGAAGTACACTCTGCTGTTGACTGGTAACCTCTAGTACAGTTCCTCTTGAACAATATTAAATCTGGCATGCATCTGTCTAAGCCACATGTCTTTGCTACATAGCACACAAGAATTGCTGCTTTTCAGAGCAAGGGATCCTAGATTTTGCTTTCTGTGGCAGCAGGGAGGTTTGGAGGGAGGCAAGGGTGCTGTTTGGCATGCTCCTGAGAGGAGAAAGGTGGCAGACTAGAGCTCACGTGCAGCTGAGGGTTCATTCCACCTGCTTCCAAGTGCCGTTCGCAGTCATAAAAGCTCTGTGGTGTTGCTTTAGCTTTCATCTTGCTGCAGCCCCCATGGAAGTGAGGGGCAGTGTGGCCAGTTCTGAAAAAGCCTGACTGTGCCTGTTCCTTGTGTCCCCAGGGCCCAGTCATTTACGCGCAGTTAGATCACTCCGGGGGACAGCACAGCGACAAGATCAACAAGTCAGAGTCTGTGGTCTACGCCGACATCCGGAAGAACTGAGATCCTCAGCTATCCAAAGGACAACACACGTTCAGACTGGAATTGCTTGAGCAAGATTTGACCCAGAGAACTCACATGTGGCCTTTGATGCCTAGGCTAGGACCAATGCATGTGCATACAGAGGGAGAGATATATATGTATTGTGTGTAAATAGTCTATTTAATCGTACAGAAGTGAGACCAATGTTGCATGTTGAAATGCGGTAAGAATTTTGCTTATAAATTGCCAATATTCTTTTTTTTTTTTTTTTGTATCTTGTGTGACGAGAGAGAAAGTGAAAACTCGCATCACAATTTTAAAATATTTTTATCTTGATTATTAATGGAGAAACTGGAAGATGCCTGAAGATTCTAGATTGACCTGGAGATTATTTTTTCTTTGCTTATAGGGCCTAATTTCTTTTGTTGAAGTGACTATAAAGAAGACATTTTCTTTATATTCAGAATTCTTTATGTATACAGGGTATTTATCTTTCCTTGGTCGGAGTCTCAGTACAGGCTGCCTTCTCATGTAAACTAGACCTTCTCACTTGGTCTTGTAAGCCAAATTGTGACTCCTAGCTATCAGAAATGTATGTCTTAGCAGTGTGAGTGAAGGAAACCCTTAGGCCTACCTGACCTGTGTAACATGGGTCACAAAACTGTTTACTTCTCGATGAGCCCATCTATTCAAGCTGTCCTTTAAGGGGCAGGGATAGTGTTGACCTAATGAATTTTGTGAAATGGTAGTTTACCTGTGAAAACGAAGGAGATAGTGAATTAAAGGCATAGGAAGCTGTAGCTGTAGGTGGTTACCTCAGACTCTGTTGAACCTTTCAGTGAAATATTTCTTCCTCAAAGCTCTGTCATTTCATGCAAGCGCTAAAAAGGGCTCCAAGGGATCTGGAAGCTGTAGTACTCCCATACCTCTCTCCCATGGCTCCATTATGCCACTGTCACCTCCTTGGAGGTGCTTTATCTGTTCTCAAAAGCATGTAGTGGAGACTGAACAACTTCTGGAGGAAATCTAGGGGTCTTTGGGTTTTTTGATGTGTGGTTTTTTTTGTGTGACCAATATTTGCACAGAAGATGCGGATGGGCAGTTTATTTCCTTCATCTCTGCAAGTCTACTGCTTGAATGCAATTCTCCAGCCTCTTGTTTCTAGGTTAAACTCCTCCTAGATTATTAATGATCTCTGCTGATGAGGATTTCTTTTGCTGACCCATTGTATCCTGAAATGTGGTGCTCAAAACTAGAAGTGGCCTTCCAGCAGAGATCTTCTCAAAGTGGTATATAGAAGAAGGATTTCTTTTTGTACATCCCAATGTGGTGGTTTTGTTTTGGGTTGGGTTTTTTTTTTTGGCAGCAAATTATTTTAGGTTTGGTTTATGGTAACCCCTTTTCTCTGATTCTTACCCATTTCCTAGTTCAGTCTGTTTAAGAATCAGTCCCAGAATGGTTGAGGTTGGAGGGACCTCTGGAGATCATCCAGTCTTCCTCCAGCAGGGTCAGCCAGAGGAGGCTGCCTAGCACCGTGCCAGTTTTGAGCATCTCCACAGGTGGGACCTCTACAGCATCTCTGGGCAACCTGTTCCAAAAAAACTCAAGCCCACATTTGACTCTCAACACCAAGCACATGAAAAATAGTTACAGGCCCATGGCAGACTCTTTCACAACCACATTAGATAATCCTTTAAATATGACAGTGCAATTTTACTAACTATTTTGTGTACAATGGGATTTTTTTCCCCAAGAAAATTAGATATGCCAACACTATATTCTTTCATCAGGATCAGATTTCACTGGTTTCCTGACAACAGCTGCCTTTATTAGAAAACAAAAGCTTTATTTTTGTGCACATGCACTGGGTAGATCTTAGGACATTGTCCTCAAAACCAGAACCAGCTTCTTAAAACTGGGGCTCAGAAGGACACCATGGATTAATTTATTCTGCCATATGTCAGTTGCTAATCCTGCAATATCTGAATTTGTGTAATTCTTCTTCCAAGACTTGGCTGGTATCAAAAAAAGGACATGTTTCAGTTTTAAAGCATTAGTTTTCAGGTATTTGCCAAGTCTTGTAGGGAACTGAGACACCGAGCTGTGGCTAGCTAACAACTCTGTAAATATTTTAACATTTTATTTTTTGTCAGTAACACATACAAGATGGAAAATGGACAAATTTCTTCTTCACAGGAGACCTTTAAATATCTTCTTCTACTTCATGGATTAAGCAGGGTTTTTTTAGCAACACTCCACATGAAGGGCTATGGTGCTTGTACCCAGTGCTGGCAGCTGATGGAGTGGGACCTACTCACCCCAGAAACGCTCAGGGGTAGTTTGTCCACTCAAGCTTCCATCTTGATAAGATAATGATGATTTTATAAGATCCACTGCCTTGGTGACTGCAGTGCTGATGTTGGTGACTGTAGTCAGGAAATTCTTTACTCAGAAGATGGTGAGGCACTGGCACAGGCTGCCCAGAGAAGCTGTGGATGTCCCATCCCTGGAAGTGTTCAGGGTCTGGTTGGATGGGGCTCTGAGCAGCCTGGTCTGATGGATGGTGTCCCTGCCCATGGTAGGTGGGTTGGAACCAGATGATCTTTAAGGTCCTTCCCAACCCAGTCCAGTCTGTGATTCTGTGGTTCTATAGGATCTTCTCAAGTGCTGAGTTCTGCACCTGGCAGCCAGGAGGGACATCCCTGTCCTGGGGGGTACCAGGCCCAGCATCACCAGCTGGGCAAGGGCAGGGATTGTCCCGCTCTGCTCTGGGCTGGGGTGGCCTCGCCTCCAGTCCTGGGGGAGTTTTGGGTGCCACAATATAAAAAAGACATGAAGCTGTTGGAGAGGGTCCAAAGGAGGCCACGAGGATGGTGAAGGGACTGGAGGGGAAACCTTCTGACAAATGGCTGAGGTCACTTGGTCTCTTCAGCCTGGAGAAGACTGAGGGGAGACCTCATTGTGGTCTTCAACACCCTCATGACAGAAGAGAAGGGGCAGCCACCGCTCTCTTCATTCTGACAGGACCCAAGGGAATGGCATGGAGATGAATCAGGGGAGGTTTAGGTGGGATATCAGGAAAATGTTTTTCACCCAGGTGGTTGGGCACTGGAACAGCTCCCCAGGGAAGTGGTCACAGCACCAGGCCTGACAGAGTTCAGAAAGTGTTTGGACAATGCTCTCCTGGGGTGTCTTGTGCAGGGCCAAGAGTTGGACTCGATGACCCTGATGGGTCCCTTCCAACCCAGTATAAATTATGATTAGGATCAGGAGGAATCCTCCTGCTGCTGCTGCTTTCCTTATCTATCAGGCTGTTACTTCCCAACATTTATTTTACACTTAATAAAACACTAGTGCTTCGGATGTGGTTGATGGAGAAACTTGATTTTGATCTGCCTGTGTTCATCCCTGCGTATCACCGTCTTGCTCCCCCAACATTTTTGAGTAAGAAGGAGAATTGTGATGAATGTGGCGATCAGAAACTTGCTGCTATGAGAAGATGGGGCTGGCCTTGCCTCTGAAGTCTGTTACTAATGTTTGCTTCTTTTCCTGCTGGAATGTACTGGAGAATCTGAGCACAATTCTGATGTGGTGCTAACTTTAGGAAGCACACAAATACGGTGCTAACTTTAGGACTGATCTGGTGCTAACTTTAGGAGACACACTGGTCTGGCTGATTTTAAGTGACTTAAGGAGACATCTCCTTGCATGGCTTTGTCTAGCTACAGGTATGTTCATATTGCCTACACTGAGGAGGCTCCCAAGGCTTCTTGGGTCCTCTTTATGAAGGCTGAATGAACGTGGAAGTATTTTTAAAAAACACTAAACATCCTTTTAGAAAGAAACAAAAGTCTTCCCCCAGGAATGGCAGAAATCTGTCTGAATCCCACTCCAGTGCCAAGGCTGTTGATTTTTTTTTTTTTTTGTCATGGAAANTTTTTTTTTTTTTTTTTTTTTTGTCATGGAAAAGTGAGCAATATAATTATTAAGTAATGTGTTCATGCTGAAGTCAAAAGAACTTCAGCATTGTGAGACAACACTTGTGAACTTTCTGTTCCTCAGGTTATCTGAGATGGTTTAATGACATGATAACCTGTGCTGATGAAAGGGACTGATGCTGAGTTGGCTTACTTAGTAAAGTCTCAGGAGACAGAGGACTTCTCTTCCTTGATGGGTAGAGCAAGCAGAGATTTAAGTCAGACAAGGTCATCATATCATGATGTTCTGGTGACCAGAAGTTTAACTCTGCTCTGCTGCTGCTGTTCTCGTAGTTCTCTGATGCTGTTCCTTGCAGGAGGAAAAGAACAGCTTGGACTTTGAGGAACACGAAGGGTGTTGTCCTTGTCCTGTTGTAGCACTGCTGCCAGCTCTTTTTAGGATCATCTATTTTCAAAACAAGTGCTGCATGCCAGGCTTGCAGCAGCCCAGGAGGAGCAGGCACCTCTCTTGAGGCAGTAGCCAGTGAGTAAAACAATTAGGGGGGGGGGTCATTGCTCCTGGATGGTGGATCTGGAAGGGCCTGTGTGATGAAAGACTTGCAATAAATTCTCTCTTATTCATCATGCAAACAAAACTGGGATCAGTCCGGAATCTTCCTTATTTTTGATTACCATAAATGAATTTCAAGAGGACTACAAATAAGGTATCAAGCTAAGTAAATTGGTAGCTGTTCTCAGTCCATCAGGTTTCCATGGCCCCTTTTAACTTCAGCAGTTGTTCTGTGAGGAAGATGCTCACCATGTCCACAAAATGTTAGCATTAAGAGCCTTTACAGTGGGGCAGATACGTCCCTGCAACTCATTGCCTGATGTGTCATTTATAACTGGAGACCTGTAGGGTTTTGTTTTATTTCAGTTTGTGACTAGAAGGGCTGTAATTAGGTTTTTAAACTTTTTAAACCTGTGAGATATTGTCTAGGTAACCATCTGTCTTGTAACTGCAGTAAAGGTATGCATGCAACTTAAAAGCTGCATTGCCTTAGAGTGGATTCACTGAGGTCAGGTATGGAGTTTTTGATTTGTGACCAGAACACCTTTACTCTGTATTGGAATCCTGTCTTGGAATTCTACATTATTAGCGTATCTGCCAAGGACTTCAAATACAAAAAGTTCTTAATGCATCCTAGGTGATGGAAATATTTCCTCAATAAAACTACCAAGAGAGAAGGTGGGTGGGACTTCTGGGCTATGGCCACACCTCTGCAGTGTAACAATTTTCTATGGGAGACTACAAAATCATATTAACAAGGCTCAGCAAGTATTCTCTTCTTTAGGTTTCTCTTTCCCTTCTCTTTACTGCCCTAAAGCTAATAAGCCCTTTCATTTACAGGTATTTTTCACTCTAAAATGTAAGTTCAATGCCTTTGGAGATCAGTGTGCTGTGCAATGTTTTCTGTCTCCCTGCCATGCCAACTGTTCTTATGTGGTAAATGTAATTGAAAACATAGACTGGGTACTTTTCTTTTATAAACCTCTGTCCTGGAGGTGTGCAAGACAACAAACACCTGTAAGACAGGTGTATAATCTGTGTGAGGGAGCTAGATATGCATTGCATGGCCTGATTATATGAAGAGCCAGTGTACCAACTGTTAGTGCTTTTGCTTTTACAGACTCATCTGGAAACAGTTATCTTGGATATTTTTTCTTGAATGGACTTTAATGTTTTCTATTGTAATCTTGTGAATATTTTAATACACTTTTTTTTTCCCATTACTGGTTTGCTGGATGAGTCTTAGCTGGTTGGGGACTAGGAAGGGAGGGGGACTGGAATACACCACCTCTCTTCCTAGCAGTATTCTTCTTCAGTCACTGTGTCCACTTGGTGACCAACACAGCTGGAGAACTTGCTACTTGAGACCCTGGGACCAAGGACCAAGCCACAAGGACCAAGACATACAAATGGAACTGTGGCAGAACAGAGAACTGACTTCATGGCGGGACAGCCTTTGAAAAAGGGGAGCTGACAGACTCATCAGGACCTACCTTGCCTCAGTTATCTTCTCCCCTGCATGTGAATTCCTGAGTCTAAGTCTGGTGCTTCAACACCCCCATCTTCAGCCTGGAGTTGTGAAGGAAGCTAAAACACCAGTGGCACATTTGTTTGCTGTCTTTTTTTTTTCAGGACAGTGGTGGCTGGGGAACAAATGAAGACACACACAGCTGAAGCTGGAACAAATATCCTTATGCTGCCGGGGAAGGAGGAGCATCAGGAAATGAAATGCAAGTGCTACTGTTGGTTACTGAAATATGGCAAACCCCCACCTAGGTGGTTTTCTGACTGTGACAGGAAAGATCACTTCAGTCTGAGGCTCTGGCTGTCACCAATACTGTGTCACTCCCAGCACTGTTCAGTGGAGTCAGATAAGGTGAGGCTCAGCAACTCTTTTTAGGCAAAATCCAGCCAGTTTCTTCAAAGAGGCAATACAAGACAAACAATTCTGCCTTCATTTTAAAAGGTTACCCTTTATTTGTGTGGAGATACTTGGTTATTTGCACTTAGAAAACATTTCATCTCCTTTATTTTCCTCTTTTATTTTCTCAGAGAAAAAAACATTAAAATTAGTGAAGCTAGGTCCCATGGGGATGGGTTTGTGCGTTCCTAGATTTGACCTGTTGGGTTAAGCATCTCTTTATTGCACCTGCTTTTGTGCTTTTAGCTCCTGATTATACCTATAGGAATAAAAAAGAAAGAGCACAGGCTAAGAATAGAATAGAACACCAGTTACAATAGCAGTGTTTTCCTAGCAATCTGTTCACCAGAGGAGGTTTAAAATTCAATGGACTTAAGGGTGGAAACTTGGGATAGGATATCTTAATTCTTTTAGGAAGTTCCAAAGTAGCTAAGTTTGCCACATTCCTGCCCAATACTGAAGCCAGAAAACTCCCAAAGTTTCCTTCAAGAAACAATTTTTTGAAAAATGCTGCTCTGCTTAAGAGCCCTTTGATCCAGCTGGAACTGACACGATTCAATGCTGCTCTAGCTAGACTGAAAATATTTACAGCTTCACTCTGACTTAACTGTAAAACTAACAATGTAGCAAAAACATTCTGTAATGTTTCATGAATGGCTCAGTTCCTCTTGCCTGTTGCACTGACAGAGAGGCTGGCAGCATTTATAAATTCCTGGTTAATGCTTAGCTGTACTTGTACCCTTATTAATGCATACCTCCATATTCGGAAAAGCTGGGAACCACCAGCACAGCCAACAAAGAAGTTCACAGCAAACAGACTCCAGTTTTTAGGGATAATCACCAGAGAGTACCTTGACCAAATAAGGCCTGTTGAAAAAAAATGGAAAGTTTAAAGATATTTCAAATTAAATATTCAGATATTTCCCTAAGTTTGGAGGCAGATTCATGGGCCAGTTGAAGTAAACAAATCTCACAACTTCACGTTAGACAAACGCTTTTCTTATAACTACTTTTTTTCTCAGTGAAAAGTGCCAGTGGGACAGCTACAGGTATGTACTGTATTTTTCTGAAATAGCTACAGTAAGGTCAATCGTAGTCTGAATAGCAAAGATCCTCTGTAGTCTACAGCAGCCTAGACCTTAATTCTCCAGGAACGTTGCAGTGTAGTGGTATTTTGCTGTATATCCAGCTTGCTGCACTACATTGGAGATTATGCAAAACTTGTGCAAAAAGCACTGGACTGCATCAGATATCAAAATAAAGTCTGGAGAAACCTTTTAGACAGGAAAAGCATTGGAAAAAGCTGCCCAGGGAAGTGGTGCAGCACTATCCCTGCGGGTGTTTATAAGAAATGTAGTTGTGTCACTTGGAGACACATTTTAGTGGAGGACTTGGAAGTGCTGGGTTAATGGTTGGACTCTATGATCTTAAAAGTCTTCTCCAACCTAAATGATTCTAGGATTTCTATAATATTGTTTCTGCCAGTGTGAGAACTCTTGGCAGACAGCAGTGCAGTAGTCTGTCCATGTGCCACTGCTTCAAATTTCTTGTAACACTTGGAAATTCTTTCCAGTTACGTTAGTGTAATTACCCCACCATTCTTAAATCCCTTAAAGTCTTTTCTAAAAAAGTCACTGTATCCTGGACTGACTTCAAATACTTGATCTGAAGGAAAAGAGGTCACTTACTGCAGTGAATGGCATCATGGTAACTTAAGGGATGACACTCATGCCTAACTTGTAGCAACTTGTGCTGAACAATTCCAAATTAAGACAGGTGTAGAAAACTGTTACATAATTACAGAATGCTTACTGATTTAAGAACAAGTAGAGGTCTGTCCTAGAATCAGCATCCAACAGCAATAGTGACAGCTAGCATGTTAAAATTAAGGCTTTCTGTGGAGGTGGATTAGTACTGATGGAAGATTCTGAGATGGTGCTGTGTGAAAACAGAGAGTAAGTGTGGCTTTACCTGTGGCCATGAGTACTGCAGACTGTGCTGTGCTGAGCTTTTCTGCTGGTCTGGCCATGTCAGCCAGTCCAGCACACACCAAGCCCTGCAAAGAGAAATTCAGTGAGCACCAGTCTGGGACTCCTGTAACAGATGAAGAGCTGTACAAGGGGAAGCTGCTTCACAGCTCAGTGCTTATCCTACTGCATTATGCAGGAGATGGGATGCATTCTATGAGCAATTGGACTCTGGGAGATACCATCCATTTCCAGTCCTTTGTGGTAGGAAAAAGAACACAGTTATAGCAGCTACAACTGGGTGGCAATAAAATCCCAGGCACTGGCAGTTTTGTATTAATTCAAGAACAAGGTTAATTTGAACACAGCTGCTTAAGAAAGCAGCTGAAAAAAAATCCACCCTTGTTTTCATGCAACAAGTAGAGGCTTATCTAAATAAGGGCCTTCTTCCCTTCTTCCCACAGGTCAGGCTAAGATACTGCTGGTAAACTTCACCTCATATAATCTTCATTTAGCTTCATCTGAGGGGGGGGTATTTTTCTTAAATATAATTTCAGTAATAGTAGAAAACTTGCAGCCGAATTGAGGAATAGCTTGGCTGATCTACTTGGCATTAGCAGCAAACACTCTGCTTGCTTTGTTTGCTGTGTTATTGCCCTCTACTGGAAATACAATTTCATGTTCCTGTTACACCAGTTCACAAAAAACCCCAAACAAACCCGTAAGTAGGATAGTCCTAGCGCTTTCACCTAGAACTCCTTGGGCACAGAAGAGCTGCCTGTGTGCTCAGGCTCAGGAGGGTGTTTCCAGGGAGAACCTCTGAGGAAAGGGAAGGTTAACCATGGTTCCTGCAGCTCCAGACAACTGACAAAGAAACCAAGCTGTAGCTTAGAGCACAGTCTTGCCTGTGGCCTATAAAACGTTGGGGTTCACAATGGCAAAGTTACAAAGCAGCTGGCAATGGTAAGAGCAGGTTACATCCTTGTTATCAAACGAGATCAAACCCTCGTGGGTTTGGAGATCTCTTGTTTTATCTGCATCAATGCAACACCTCAGAAGAGCACAGTGAATTAGGAGGTGGCATTTGCATCACCTGGGCACAAACACAGCCCAGGGCTGTAGCCAGTGGGAAGCAGAACCTCACAGGAGGCAGAGCACCACTGACAGCCACAATGGCAGCTGCCTTTGTCTGTTATGTCAAGACTACCTTGCACTCTGACATGCTTCAAACTGTGAGGATTAGGAATTGGCTTCATTAAGATACTTCTCCAATTTCCTCAATCTCAGAAGAAACACACATTTTAGGAGCTTTGTGTCATGCCAGCTCATGCCTACCTTGAGCAACAGCTGGTGTTTCACAAGAGAAAGCCTTTGTGAAACCCAGTGAAAAGCACAATTCTTCCGCAAAGCATTTCCCCCACACTGCATCCCCTTCATTTTGTGCTGTTATTAAGGCTAATTTTCTTCCTCCTTTAATTTTCTTCCTCCCTATATATTAAGAATTAGAGCCTCTAATCTTTCTGCAGGCTCAACTATCTGCTGGGAAACTCTTGCTTGCTCAGTGTGTTGCAGATTGCCCTGGCATGACACCCAGACACCAGCTGGCATCTTGTAGTACTTACCCATTTCATAATAGGTGCCCAGAAAAACACTGTTTTGGGACCTGAGGGAGGATGGGAGAAAAGAAGTTAAATTATTTACTAAGATGTGGCTGTTTTAATACCCACAGTAAGTTTAAGTAGTTTTATTTTGGTTTGGTTGGTGTGTTGTTTCAGGGATTTTTTTTGTTTTGTTTTGTTTTTTTGTTTTTTTTTTTTAATAATGAATTGTTTATATTAGCATTTCCTACTGCTGTACAAGCTCTGGCATCTAATACTCATAATTCATCAACCTTCAGTTGTGTAAGCACTCCACACATTTCTGCAACAGCTGAATAGGATTTTGTATGTCCATGTTTAGGCAACTGAGGGCACCAGAGCAGGCAAAATGCATTTATAATTGAAAGAGTTAGGAAAAGGCCTAGGAATAGGGAAAACACCCAAAAATCTACAGTAGGCAAAGGAGGATTATGGGGAAGAGGATGAAATCTCAAGAAGGAAGGGAGAAAAATCCAATGGCATGGCACCTGGGGAAAAAACAACTCTCATACCAATACATATAATTTCCAGTGGTGCTAAAATAGCAACTGGTTGGTTAAAACAAAGCTCTGCAAAGCCACACCTACTACTATGCCAGAAATCATTAACCTGGAACTTCTGCTCCAAATCTTAAATGAGAGACCACAATCCAAAGTACTAATCCCCCCTGCGAAACAGTCAGGACACTGTTCTAATTTTATCACAAAAAATTAGTGTTTAGGTCACTGCTCAGCACTCTGATAACATGCAAGATGAAGCCAAGTTTTCATTGTAATATATTACACAGGAGTAACCACCAGGACTTTGGTTGCCTGCTTTTTATGAGAGCTATTTCTCCACTAATAATTCAGGCTTTAAAAGACCTTGCACTAGCTACTTGTACTTCCAGTTTTAACCACCCTCAAGTTTAAAACTATGACTTGGGAAACAAAAACTGGCTTGGCAGCCTTGCATAAAGCCCTTTTTAACCCACCCTGCTTGTGATCAAGTTTCAAACTGCATTTAATAACTACAAGCACATTACCTTTTGTCTAATATTGTTGAATATTAGACAACAGCAGCTTAATGTTCATCCTTTAAAGTTAGAAACTTCAGCTGCTGTTCTTTTAGGCGCTTATTTGGTATGTCAGTATCAGGCTGCAAATTCAGCTTGTTATAAATAAATCAGTCTTACAGAGTAGCTTTAATTACTAACATTTATCTTATTCTAAAACACAAATTCAGATTTGGAGTACTAGAGAATGTGGGGTGAGTATAAATTATTAAACTGACATTCCCTAAACACCTAACAGAGTTTTCAAGAAGAATTACATTAATTTTTATTAATAATAGAAAACAACCATTTCAAACTGCTGACTGCAGAACTAAGAAACAGTAGGAGACAGAGAAAGTACCAAGCCAAGTTTGTAATTAGGTAAGACTGTCAAACACCTCTTCTTGGAGGCACTCCAGCAAGTACCCAGCCTGGGTGAGTTCTTCCCAGCTCCTGACATCCAGAATTTTTCAAGGATGAATATGACAGCAGCACAAGAGAGCAGGGGGGACACCAGAGGCTAATTCAAATATCACGTGTGTGACCAGTTTATAGAATTTATGACTGCTATTAGATATAAGAAGTCTTTGTGCTGAAAACTTGAGTTTAGTCAGGCAAAGTGAACCAGAGAGGCCAAAGGGGAGGGAGCACAAGCTCAGCCCTTGCTTTCCCATGGCAGCCTGGGGAATTGGTGTGCCAGGCCCTCCACTGTCCTCCAGCAAGGCCAGCCAAAGAAACAGTTTTAACAGGCACCAATTATTTTGCTGGAAGCTTTCTTTATGCCAGAAAGTGCTTCATGCCTCACAAGTGATTTATAATTTCATGACAATTGTGCTTATATTCCTGAATTAGACTAGACATTTAGATGTCACTGGAGATAAAAGAAAGCCTTTCATTTTTAACCCACTTTTGTTTCTCTGCAGAGTGATATCTATTGCATAACTTTCTCACAGACACACCTTCAAGGCTAAAATAGAAGTTGCAGGGGTTCAGTTTCTATACTTGCTTGTGCTGTGACTTTTCTCACTTATACCATCAGTATGGATTATGACAGATAGATATGTGTGTGTATATATAACATACATATATACACAGAATCCCTAAAAATGGATTTATTAATTGCAACATTCTGGTGATGACCAAAAGCAGCCCACAGGCAGTTTTGTGAAGTGAAAAGCACTGCAAGAGAACCTCCAAAACCTTCTCCAATTCCCACTACAGCTCTGTTGAAGAAGGAACATGGATGTTCCCAGTACCTGCTGTGCCTTGCATCCACTAAGAGCATCTGGAAGCTGCCACATTTCCCACCAGTGGAATGTGTCTCTCAGTGTTGGACATATTTATATTTATATATGTAAATATATATATCTTTATATATAAAAACAATATGTTAATGTTAAATACATTGGTCTGGCGAATTCAGTACAAATCAAACATTTTGAGAACTGCACTTTTCACTCTTTGTGATTTCTTTAGAGCTACGGTTTTCCTTCCAAGAAAGGGCCATTGTTAAGAGGATAGAGCAACTGACTGCAAACCAAAGTCCATTTTCACAGTGCATATTCCTGGTAGGTGAAGAGTCAAGGATGCCTGTGACACGGACACAAACAGTGGGGACGGAGCCTATGGAATGCCAGGATTTTATCGGGCGCTCGTTTTAACAACCCACGCAATTTGTTTACATGACAAACACCACGTAGATGGCACTGAATGAGATCATTTTACAGGAGGTTTCTCCCTAATAACACAAAACCCGGCGGAAAGGTAAACTGTAGGTCAGGTGAGGAGAGCTCATTCTCTACCCACAGGAGTCCTCCCGCGAATTCACCAAGGGCACGAGTTGCCTTTGTTGGAAGCGTGGGATTCAGCAGAAAGAAAGTAAAACCAAAGGCTGCCTGAGTTGCCCAGGGCACATTTCAAGATGGGAAACCCTGGCAGCGCTCTCCCCCGTCCCTGGGAGTGTCCAAGGCCAGGCTGGATGGGGCTCTGAGTAGCCGGCTCTGGTGGAAGGTGTCCCTACCCGTAGCAGCGGATGGAAGTGGATGATCTTTAATATCCCTTCCTACCCAAACCATTCCACGATTCTATGATTTTTCCAGCACATCCTCTTGAAAGAAGCGGCTGCCGAGGCCTCCAGGCCCCTTTACAGCCATGACATCCCCTGGGCCAGGCTCCGGCAGCCCAGGCGATCCCTGGATCCACGCCGCGGTACCGCGACAGTGACAGCAGCGCATCCCTCCCGGAACCGCCCGCGCCGTGCCCGGTTATCCCGTTCTCCCTTCACAGACGCAATCCATTCCCCGTTACGCAGCAGGACTGCGCTCCAGGGCCGCTTTCCCGCGCCAGAAGCACCCTAACCGCGTTACTGCCGCCCCGATCCCGCCCCACACCCGCACGGAACGCATCCCCCGTTCCGCCCTTCCCGCCGGTGCAACCGGGGGCCAAGGTGACCCCCGCCCATTACCCGCCGGGTGGTTGTAGAAAGGCCGGAACCGCGGCGGCAGCATGAGCTCGATGCGGTCGAGCATGCGGTGGTAGGAGGCGCGGAGTCCCGCGACGCCGGCCGCCATGGCGAGGGACGGGGCGAGCGGGGAGCGAGGGGCGAGCGGGCACCGAGCGGGCACCGAGCGGGCACCGAGCGGGGGCCGCGTCCCCTCCGTCCGTCCTTGCCCCGCCCCCCCGGACCTGCCCACCCGGCAGCCCGCGCTCTGATTGGTCACCGCCGCAGGGGGCGGGGCGGGGCGGAGAGCTGCGCGCGGCGCTATTGGCTGAGCGCGCTGGCCCGGGCACGTGGGGAGAGCTGGCGCGCCCGCCGCCCTCGCAAGGGCACGGGCGCCCGGCTCAGAGATGGCCGCCTCCGCTTCGCTCTCCCCTCAAGATGGCCGCCGCGGGGGAACCCTGCGCCGCGAGTAATGCGCCCAAAGCCAGCATGGCCGCTTTGCGGCTTCGCACCGCTTCACTGGACGGGGCGGGTTTGTTCCCGGCGGAGCCGAGCGCGCTGACGTCACCGTCCACGCCCACGACGCGCCCTCCCCTCAGTCGGGGCGGGGCGACGTCACCGGTTCGCGCGAGACGCCCATTAATCTCGGGCCCCCGCGCCCCCCTCCCGCCCGGTGGGCGTGGCCCTCCCCGCGGCCGGGGTGGGCGTNCGCGCGGGGCCATGTCCCGCGGGCGCTGCCCACACCTGCTGTGGGACGTTCGGAAGCGGACCCTGGGGCTGGAGGAGCCCGGATTGCTGCGCAGGCACTACCTCGGTAAGGACGGGCGCTGCGGGGGGCGGGTGGTGCGGGCGAGCTCCGGCCGTCCTTGGCGCCCCACCAAGCGAGGAGGGCGCCCGGAGCCCCTTCCAGGCGCCGCCGCTCCCCCGCTCGGCCGCGCTGTCCCGCAGCTCCGAAGTTTCCCGTGCCCCGTGTGGGGCGGCGACAGCTCCTCCAAATCCATTCCCGTCCCCCCGCGCCCTCAGGGGTGGTGCGGGACACTCCGGCCCCGTCTCTCCGCGCTGCCCGGGTGGCCCGGGCCCGCCAGGACCCCCCGGTCTCTCGGTGCGCCGCTCCGCTCGCCCGCCGCCCTTGCTTCCCGAAGGAACTGTTGCACGCCGAGATCCAGCCGGGAAGTTGGGCGGCGGCTCAAAATAGCTCCCGTGCCCGGGCAGGGTCCGGATTTACCGGCGCTGAGCTGCCGGAGGCTGGGAACAAAGCACGTAGACGCCTCCGGGATCATGGCGCGGCCGCTGTCCCGGCGCCCTCGAGGTGTTCCCGGGGCTCCGGCGGGAGCCGAGCCGCCGGAACGCGCTCGGTGCGGGCCGAGCCGCCCGCCCTTTGTGTCCCCAAGTGCTCCGCGGCCACCGCGGGGTCCCCGCAGGCGCCCCAGCCCCGGGCTGCCCTCGCCTCCGTGCCCTCGCCAGGTATCTTCACTTTCCAAGTTGAAGCCAGCGCCACTTTTAGTTCCCGAGGCCGCGGGGAGGTTTCCGTGGCGTGGAGGAACTATCGATATTCTTTGTAATGGCGCATGTTCTGTAAAAAAACGTTATCAAAAAATATTTTTAAGCACCGGTATTTATTCACGTGTTTTCGGAGGTGTGGCGGTCCATCGTGGTGGCACTGTGGATTTGGGGGGGTGTCTCTCCGGGGTAGATGGCTCGGTGGGTCGGGAACGCGTTCTTTTGTGCTCGTGTGGCAAAACAATTCCTGCCTTGGAGTGGAAGCCTCGAGTACTCGAGATGGAGCTTGATTTACAGCGTTGTAAAACGAGTGTCGATCTGTGCCTCCCAGGCTTTCCCGGCTGTGCTCGGTGGTAATGGTCTGTCGTTTGGTTTTTTCCTGGTGGAATTTAAGGTGGGATATCACATTACCGAGCCTAACTCAGGAGTTTTCTGTCTGTAGTCCCTGAGCGCTCAGTAATCCACAAAAGGTTAATCGAGGAAATCAAGGTTATTGCTGGTAGGTTTCTACCGATTACAGGGTGTGTGTGTGTGTGCAGTGCACAAGTCCCTTGGAAAGAAATTTTGACTCCTAAAAAAAAAAAAAAAAATAATTGAGAAGTAACGATCTAGCTGCTTTTGATTTTGGTTATGTCTCAAGATGTGCTTGGCCAAGCCTTAGCTGAGGATTGTTCAAACTTTTAGTGATCAGTCCTTCTGACTGGATTTTTTTTTTTTCTTTTTGTCTGCTCCAGTTGGAGTAGAAAAGCTCAATGTTAAAATTAGGACTTTAGTGTGGAGATCCTGAAGAAATGTCTTTTTTTTTGAAGAAGACCTTTATTGGTTTTTTCCTTCTGCTTTTGCGTGGTTGTGTCTCTGAGAGTTGAAGTACTAAGATTTGAACAGTAGAAATCATCTTCCCAGACTTACCAAGATGTCTTTTCTGGATGCTGCTCCAATAAGATGCACATAACTTTAGTTAAAAACAAAACTCTGGTGCCTTGGTCAAGGTCTCATATTTACTGCTCTTCCTTTCACCTAAACAAGTTCAGTTGTTTGAGAGCCTTGAAAAAATAGGACCTGGCAGAGCCTTCCCACGGAATTGATGTTGAGATCTGCATTGGTGGTGGCAAGACATGCTCAGTCCTTACTGACTCATGCTTTTCACCATGGACTTGGTACAGGGTGCCCTTCTTGTGTGGAACCACTGCACTTTTACCCCAAATGGCATTTATGGCCTTAATAAACCCACTGATTTGACCGCTAGTCAGGTGTGGTGGTTCCAATGCACATTTCCCAGAGAAGAGGCCTGTTGTCGTGCTTTTTGCGTGCAGGGCGGTGTAGGTGTGGGTGTTTTCTCTTTCAGACTTCAGCAGCTCTGTGTAGGAGCTCTGTTCTCTGGCCCACTGGTCAAGACTGCAGTGGTCAGCTGGGTGCCACTGGTTGTTGGTCACTGCTGGTCTGATCTGCGTGGGAAGTAAGGCTTCTTCCTATTTATAATTTCTCTTTTTTTAGTAGCGTTTCAACAGTCTGGCAGACAGAACAAATGGAGGACAGCAATTTCATTGTAACTTAGGAGTAGTGGGAGACTCGAGGCATTGTCCGTGTGCATTTTTTGGTTTTTTGTTTGGGAAAATATTTTTTGCAAATTTGTCTAAACAGTTATGGATTCAGGTACAAAATTAAGTAGTTTATATGTCTCTTCTTTGCTTGCTGTGCTTTTTCAGCCACCAAATCAAAGGAAAAGTATTATAACAAGTCCATGACTAACAATGCAGTTGGGAGGAAGATGTGTCTGTGTGGATGGTACTTAATGAGGTCTTCACTGGGATGGTTGTGTTGTGCTGCAGCGTAAAATATCAGAAATATCGACAGTGACCATGTTTTGAAGTAAGACATCTGAGAACTAATTGCTGTTTCCTATTTACTCAGTGTTTCAGTTTCATGTGAACTGGCAATCAAGTGGCACTCTATAAATAGCCTCTCTCAGCTTCTGAAAACAGCTGCTTCAGGCAGGATCTGTGTAATGCACCTTTCCATGCAGATAGCTCACCCCTGGAATTTATGGCCTTGCAAAAACTGTCTGATTTTGCAGGATCTCCAAATAATTGCTCTGAAGCCCAGTCAGTTCTGGACAGAGTTCCATGAAGATGGGGCTGTAGGTGCATCCCTGGGATGTGTCCTTCAGATGTTATCCTTTGGTGAGAGCTCCTGCTGTGATGAGAGAGGGAAGATGTGGGTCTCAGGAATGTATCTGTTAGCTATGTTTCCTTCAGCATTTATAGGCTAATTAGTCTCAATTTCAGACAGTTCTTGTATTTGAGGTCTCCAGAGGAAGGCAGGCCTGGGGGAGGCTGTCAGTAACTCTCTTTTCTTTAATCCAGTTTAGGCATCCTCTTAGCCTGGTGCTGGCGGGAGGAGCCCTGCTGCTGGATCACAGATGGAAACTGAGTTTCAGACTGCTTTCAGTAGCACATAGTGGTGCTTTCACCCTGAAAAACATTGGTGCAAACCGTAGTGTCCACGTTAAATTCTGCCTTGAAGCAAGTGTAATTACTCAGGATACTTTCACAGCAATCTCCAAATCTTGCAATTTTGTATCATTGTGGCAATGTTTCAGCTACCAGTGAACAAACCTGTTCTGGTGGCAGGTAAAGTGTTCTGTGCCAGCACAATAAAGGCCTCTCTGTGGATTAAATATAGCATATAACGATTTGGCTAGAGAAATGGCAGCATGGGTTTCTTGCAAGAAAGAGGGATCCATAATTCCTCTGAAGTATTTAATGTGATGGGTTTATTTGCTTTTCTGTGAAGGGTCCTGCTGCCGAGAATGGCTCTGTTTAGACAGCAGGAAGAATGAAGAATTTTCCTTTTTATTTTTATTTGTTTGTTTTGGGGTTTTTGTTTGAGTGGTTTATTTTTGCTGTCTGACATAGCAGGTTATCCAGAGAAAGTCTCTCAGTTTAAAAGGAGAGGAACTCATGCTGTATTTTAGCTCAGAGTGGTTGTTGGAAGCTGTGGTGCTTGATACAATGGAAGCAAATATCAAAATAATCAGCTCTCCCCAATCTCTGATATCTTCATGCAGATACTATTTTCTGAAATCTTTGTTCCTTCTTTTTCTTTTAAGCTTAGCATATATCTTAGAGAGAGCATTGTGGTGCTTTCCCATGAGCTTTCACTCCTCCTTCTTTAAAGATTGTTTCATATCTTCCTAAGTTTTTATCATCCTGGTTTTTAAAATTTGGGAAAAGTTTGAAGCCTGTAAAAAACTCACTGTAAGGAAACCAGTACTTAGGTTCATTGTGATCAAATTTTGTAAAGCTTCAGCAATTCTTACTAAAAAGAGATCTGTGAATATTTGTATGTAGGGAGAACTTACTGAACTACTTAGGTTTCAATAGTTCCCCCTCTTTATAGGGATGAACCACAGTATCCCCAGAGCTAATTACAGTTTTGAAGTTAGTTGATTGCCCTGCTCATAAGTAGGGTTGAAAAGCATGCAAGAATAGCTGTTATAACTGATTCGTTTGGATATTGACTGCCTTCCATTCATGTCAGTTTATAAAACTAGTAGTGGCTGGTTGAATGAACGTAGAATTGGGTGTTGCTGTTGAACATTTGGTATTTCCTAAAATACATTGCCCAGAGTGTGAGAGTGCAATTAAAATACTTCCTTAAAATACTGTAAACTTTCATTCTCTCTTTTGCTTTTCTTGGTCAAACAAACCAACCAAACCCAGCAGAATGGAAACTTGAATGCTGGGGAGAACAACCAAAAAGAAAGGCATTATTTTCCCCAGTTTTTGCTCCAGCTATATTTTAACATGTGGTTTCTTGGTCTTTGAAAATAATGCAGAGTAAGAAGGGTCAGACAGCTTTAACATGATCAGCTTTGTAGCTGGTGCTCTTGCCAACTTGGAGATGGGCAGAGTACTTAATCAGCCTTTCTTAAATTCTTTGCATTATACTTCTGATGTTTAGTTTTTGGTTTTGTTTTTTTTTTTTTGGTACACTGTTATATTTCATGTCCTAGAGCTCTGGAATTAGTTTTCTTTTCCACCATGAGTTAAAAACACTCATCTGTCACAGCTAAACTCCAGATCTGGTAGAGGTGTTTTATGTTATTTTTTCTTCAAGTCTAACAGATTAACTGCTGCTTGAAAAAGAAGCATTATAAATGTACCTGATGGTCTGATTATGAGAGCACAGTTCTGTAGTGATATATTCCATTACACATCAAATATTTTGTGAAACTTGACTAACTGAAGTGTTTAGAAAGATGTAAGTGAGCTCCTCAGATTTTTTCATTAGAAATGTTTTCTGAATAATAGAAATAGGCAGAGGCAGAATTGGAGTTCACTGTGTAATGAATGAGTTGGAGGAAAACACATCTGTGGAACAGTTTTTACATGCTCAGTCTAGTATTGGAAAGAGGCAGCAAGCATTAGGAAGGCAGGAAATTTGGTGTAGTCATTGGATCTTCACTGGTTGTATAGAAAAGCTTAAGATGCCTAAAAGCATTGCAGAAAAGAAATGTAACTTTTTTATTGAAAAATCCACAAGAGAGGACAGTGATCAGGTATTGCCTTAAACTGGATATCTTTGGAATTTTTTCCCACTTGTTAATAAAATCAAGGCTTAGTGACTACAGTCCTTAAAAAATTACACATGGGCTATTGAAAGAACAATGTGGCATCAAGACCTGTTGACAACAAATTGAATTTGGAGGAGTTTAATAAAGAGACTGTGTCTGAAATGAATTCCCTGATACTATCTCATTTAAATTGGTACCAAGGAGCAGAAAGGCACTATATGTATGTCTAAAACAGCTTGTAGGAAAAGATATGAGGGGTGATCCTAGCATATAGGTTAATGATTTTTTTTCCTACTTCAAAGTAAATCAGCTCAGATTATAAAGACACCCATTTTAAAGCCTTTAATGTTGGTAAAGGATAATAAAAGCACAGTGTAACAGAATCATGTGGACAAAACAACAAATAAAAAAATGCTGGCTGGTAATAATTTAATACGTATCAGAAAACTAGAAAGAGATGTGGGCTGGGAGGAAGGATTAAGGTTAGATGAGTATTTCTGTGGTCTGGGTGCTGAATGCTTAGTTTTAATTTCAGTCCAGTCAGCCTTCTGTTATCTTTGGGCTTATTTCAAGCATAGACTAACTGAGCTATGGGAGCGGAGGACAGGAGCCACTTAGACCTGCAAGTGGTACAGCCATGTAGCATTAATCTAGGTAAATTTGATAGCTTGTTTTGCTGTTATCTTAGAAATCTTTGCATGTAGTTGATATCATTGACCTTTTTTCAGTTACATCTTCCTGTGTGTTTTGTGGTTTAATTGTTATGGTTTGTTACTGCTTCTTTCTCCACAATGTTGTCCCATTTTGCTTCCATTCATTGATAACGTGTTGATGATCATTTTGGTGTATTTTCTTTAAAAAAAAAAGGGAAAAACTACATGCAGGGTCTAGGATTACTTGGTGCCTTCTGTCACTCTGTCCTGAAATAAGAGAATGATTTCCAATGGCTGTTTTTAGGATGCTGGGGATTCATAGTAGCACAGCTTCTGTTTTTTTATGTACAAACACCAGTTTGTGTAAAACTGTAGACCCTTATGGATCACATTATTATGTTCTTTGGTGGGATTACTTTGCAGAAACCTGCTTTTTGGGTTTTGTTTTTTCTTTTTTTAAAAATTTTTATACTACTGCCTAGATCAGAATTTATCAATGAACCTACTTACTGAGTTTTGATGTTTCAATTTTCTAAACCACCATTTTGCTGCTGTTGCATTTTGACATATGAATTAAAATGGAAGGTGGCTTTCTGGCATTATATTGGGCCAGAAAGAGATGATGAAAAATTGGTGTAACTGTTGCAGACTGTTGATTTTCTGTCCTTCAGAAATTCAAGAGGCCTTTCTGGTTGTCTGCAGATTTGTCATAATTTCTTCAAATGGACAGAACTATGCAGATGTACTTTTTGATTTTAAGGGATTAACCTTATGTGTAATATCTGTGATTAACAGAACATTAATCATGTGTGTTAATGGCTGCCAGGTAGTAGGAGTGTGTGTAAGTGGGTTGTAGTCCCAAGGCTTTGCATGTATTATAATATTTGAAATATACTCAATCTTAGGATGCAAATGTATTTGCTTTTGTCCTTTGGAGTCTCAGTGTTCTTCTGCAGACAGCTGGAGAGTGCAGACATTTGTGTGCACTTCTAATAGATTTTCATTTTTGATTGCAATATTTCATCGCATTTACACTGTGTGCTTTTAAAGACTGTCTTTGTACAGGAAATGTGTTTGCTTTGTAAATAACTGCCTGCCTGGATGCTGAGTGTTTCAGACAGCTTCGTAGTTAAGTTGTACCTTGATCTTCTAATAATGAGCTTTGGATACATGAAAGCTGTCTCTCGCTGCAAAAACAAGTCGTGTACAGCATGTACTGGATTTGTATTTCAGGATGAGGCAGTGATGTGAGAGATCCTTTAGATCTCTGTCCTTTATTTATTTATTTAATTTTTTTTCCCCCCGTAGCTTTCTTCCAGTTGGATTGCTTCCATTAACTGCATTAGGGCAGACCATTAAACCTGCCTGTGTTCAGTCACTTCCAAGATGTCGCACTGCAACTCTGTGAGTTCTTGTGACTTTGCATGTGATTCCTGATCTCCTATCCTTGAGTGTCCCCAGAATAGTCTAGTGGGATATAACTGATCGTGTGTCAAGAACCTGTTGACACTTGAGACCAGTCCTGTCCTGGCACTAAGGAAAACGATCCGTTCAGACACAAACTATGCCAGCCTTTGAACAAAGCTGGATTTTTCACTGTTTGAGTGCAAGTCTTGGCTTTTTCATGTCTTTGGAGCTTAGTGAGCTGCTGATTCAGATGTGTCCCAAGTGCTCTAGTGCGTGTTGAATCATTAAATATTGAATGTGAATATCGTGAGATGGAATCTGAGTCACATCAGTGAATTTTAATAACCCCTTATTTTCCTCATCTTGTTCTTCGAGGATTTGCAGGCTTTCCTCCGGGAAGATTGAGTGTGTCATTAATACTGACTGCTCTCTAACTGATATCATGGGCAAGATGAGTCTGTCCCTTCTCTTCCCTGTGAGCTTCATGTGTTCTGAACCATCAGTGTTTGTTCAACCCTTTTTGAACTACTGAAACTTCACCAAAATGAAAAACTGTTAAAATTGAACTGTTAAACCCAACCCACCTCTGTATTTAGGTTGCATTGCTTTGTTATAGTTATTGTAGTGTGTTCCTGTTATTTACCTTTCTAGGAAATGGGGAAAAAATCTGGTTCCTTTTAAATTTGGTTTTATTTTAAAAACACTGTTGTGTCCTCAGAACTCTCTTCAGTAAAAAAAGAGTCTTGGAATTAAGCAGGTTGTTTTTTGTTACCTAGGATGAATACATATAGTTTAATGCAACAGGCAATGTTATTTTTAAAGGGTTTTTTTTTTTTTCCCATTTGTTTTTAAATACCCAGCTATAATTTAACCTATGCCAGTACACTGTTAACTTAACAGTCATCTACCATCAAGACTCAGCTTTCTACTTGAGCTCAACTTTTGATGTAATCTGTCTTTAATCCTGGGCAGTTTCCTGGTGTTTACATTTGTAATCTTAGGGGTTATGACCCATAT
>VYZP01049183.1:35514-156153 GCA_013400635.1 Hypocryptadius cinnamomeus | reverse complement strand
GCATTCCCCGCAGTGTTTGGGCAGCCAACAGCACTATTAATACTCCAGTGTAACACGAGGCAGCCTGTCGTGGTTCTCCCTCTCTGTGCTAAAAGGACGGGGCCAGAAAGTCAGATGCATGACCTTATGATGGAATTTGCAGTCCTCAGGAGAGCAGATGACATTGCATGTATGTCAAATATTCTTGTTGCATCTAGTCCATCCCCACTAGCAGCCATCAGGCTGAAATTTTAAATCTCTCCAGCCTTTTTGTCCCCTCTCAAGGCTGGGCAGTAATTTAGATTCTGGAAGGGACACTGGTGCTGCAGGAGAAGTATTTCCCACTCCAAATGTGTTCCTTTACACTTTCCTCCTGTGCTGCTCTACCTTCCATAACCCTTCTAGTGCTCATCCTGTTTGCACTCATGTGCATATCTTCAAAGTGCACTGCATTTTCATTATGAAGATGCTCTGTGCCTGCATTACAAGGTGTTGCAACTAGAGGTTGCTTCTGTGCAATTACTGATTCCTGATGATATAAAAATATGCACTGACTAGCTCTAAAATAAGACCACTTTGTTCCTGTTTACTTGTATTTAAATTGAATATTCTTGTTAAGGAGAAACTTGCAATTACTTGTGTCTTTTTATTTTAATGATGATTTCCTTAGTATAAACAGGTCATACTACAGATATTATACACGAACCTCTCCCCCTTAAATTGTCACAGATTTGCTCGAATTAGCATTGCAACCAGAAGCTCCCAGCAGAATATGAAACAGGAGCTGGAAGCAGTGACGTGCTCTGTTTTCAAAGGCAGCATGCACACAGAGCGGCCTCAGCTGCCCCGGCTCTCCTTTCACCCAACCATTAACGGGAATCCTGCTGCAATAAGGAGTAAAATAAAGTTCTTCTCATATTCCTTACACAGCCCCTGTCCCCCATATCCCTTCTGGTGAGCCCTAGCCTCTTCCAGGCTCCAAGGAGAGCAGGCACAGGCAGTTACCTCCCTGCACCGAGGGGGAGAGGTAGGCACTGAAGATCCACCCCCACACACATCTCATGAGGGAGCACTTGGGTTGAAGCAGTTCAGCTAAAAATCACAGGTAATTCTGTAACCTGCCCTTAAATAGCATTCACATTATCTGCTTCCTGCTGCAGCTCCCTCTCTTTACTCCCTTCCAGGTATCATGATCATCCCACACATCAGACACACACCATATGCTGCACTTGCAGAAGTCCCCCAAAAATTCTGGTGACTGCAGACTGCCCTGATCTTCCTTTCACCATATTCTCTCTAGATTCGAGAGCTGGAAAACTTCATTTGTGTCAGCAATGCCAGTACTTGCACTTTGGTGGTGTCAACCAGGTCAGACAGTTCTCTCCATGCAGTCCACTCAGCTGTGGAAACAAACACCACTGAAAAGTGAAACATAAATATTAAATAGTTATCTTCTCCTATGCATTTCTATGCTGCAGAATTAATTTACATATAGCTCTGAGGTCTTCAAACAGAAAGTGTTACAGAAATGCAAGGTACTGTGAGTTATGTGAAAGAAATGATTTCAACACAAACTCTACCTTCAGCTGAAAGACCTTATGGAAGCTTTCCTCAGCCCTATCAAAACCTACAACCTATGACAGGCCAGATGTGGCACTCACTGATGCTTCTGGAAACAAATCACACCAATAAAAGACACCTGCCCCAAACGTTAAACATAACCCCCCCAGTGCTGAATGTCCTCCTGACGGGTGAAATCAAAGAGGATCCATGTATCAGAAGGTTTATTTTTTCAGACACTGCAAGCTGCATCATAATACACAGTTACAATAAATTTCTGTGTTCTTTGGAATAAATTATGAGGCTGAAGATTATTTCATTTCTTTCGATCAAGAAACAACACAGTTAATCTTTGGCTTGCTCCTGTGCTCATTGGAAAACCAACCCTTAAGGCAGGGTTCTCATTAATCTGCCTTTGTGCTAGCAGGGCTATACAGTGGGAACAGCTTTCCTTTCATGGGACATAAAGGTTCTTCTACATTTTTCTTCTCTTTTTAAAATTAAATTACTCTTAACATTACTATGGCTGGAACACAAGCAGAGTTAAAGTGACATCAAATCTATTCTTCTGCTTGTGCAGAGATTACAAATGCACAGTCCAACTCTTTAAATAATTTCGTCGTCATAGTTTATGATATTAGAATTAATTTAAAAAAGCAAAATTGAAGGATGCTGGGTTCTGTAAAAGCAGAAATAAGAGTTTTATTTGAAAAAAAAAAAAGGCCTCGCCACAGGAGCTATGGACCTCTCAGTATAAATTTTCAGTCATTTTCTGGAACACTTTCTGAGCTGATGATAGAACTTCATTCTCTTTTACTTTCTCAGCAGAGCAGCTAAATCTCTACATGGTCACCCTTTATGTTATTTTAAAAGCTCACCTGTCTCGCAGCAGGGAGGACAGGAAGTGTATCCCTCACAGCCACAGGATGTGTGGGAGCAGGCCTGTCCCCCAGGCTGTTGGTGCCCTCAGCCTGCTGCTGACCTGTGTTCTGGTGCTCCTAATTACAGCCATCCCTTAATGACCACAGCAGGGATGCAGGAGGCTGAAGAACACACACTGTTGCCAAGGAGCAGCCTCTTCCAGCTGTGGTGGCCTAACAGCAATTCCTGATGCTTCATCACAAGAGGATTTCCAGGTCTCCCTTTCCTTCTCTGGCATGACCCAGCACAGCTCTTCTTTGGGATAGAGGCAACCAGGTCTCTGTTCGTTTGTCTTCCAGAGATGCCCCACTGTTACCATTCTTAATTAACATTCTGATTTTTCACTAGGACTATGAGTGAAAGTAATGATGCAGCTTCAGAAGGAGAAAACTAAAAAGAAGAAAAAGCAAACTGGGAGCTACCAGGCTCCAGTACAGCCAGCGAACACTCAGTGAATGCAGCCCCAAGGACAAATAGTACAAAGCTCTTACTTGCGTACACAGTCAGAAGCTGGCAGAAAGCTGAGGGGTCAGGAAGGCAAACAATTCAAGTGCAAAGTGTTTTATTATAACCCTCTGAACAGGATGTTTCAGCCAAAGAAGCTATTGTCCTTATGGAAGCAAGAAAGACATACAGGTGTATGAAACGAGTCAGCGTTTTTGTAATGTACAACTAGAATATATTTGCAAATATCACCGCCCAGCAACCATAAATTAATATAGCTCAGAAGCTTTTAATTTTAACTAGGCTTCCAGTCCTAAGGAACCAATAACAAAATTTCAAGTTTTATAGGAAAGCCACAAACTAGAGAATTTTTTTAAGGCTTATTCCTGATCAGGAGCTCTTGAGCATACATGAAAAGTCAAAAGGATCAGACTTTACTGCACTCCCCTAAAAATCATAGAATCTCAGAACAGTTTGGGTTGGAAGGGAACCTCATCTTGTTCCAACCCCTGCCATGGGCAGGGACACCTTCCATTAGCCCAGCTTGCTCCAAGCCCTGTCCAGACTGGCCTTGGACGCTTCCAGGGATGGGGCATTCACAAATGTGCCACCACAAACGTTTGGAATCAGATCTGAATATCAATTTTGGATTTGTTTGCTTCAAGAATGACAACAGGACAGGTACTGCTTTGTGAACACATCCATACTCCTGAACTGATGTTACATCTGGGTTAAATAGGTCCCAGGCCAAGGAAAAATAACTTGTAATATAAATAAAGGTAGTATCTCCATGCCCAGAATGGATCTGCTGACATTTGCCTGGGGAGAATTGTCCAGAAAGAGTTATAAAAGCTGTAGTTTTTCTAAAATTGTAACTGTTCTCTCTGTGCAAGATATATCTGCAGCTGGGAGTTCTTATGAGGCTTCATCCCAAAAGCTGTGTCTTTGAGATGGAAAGATTGATTCTTCAAGGACAGGTAGTCAGAATAAGGGGTTTTTAAACAACCTTAGCTAGTGGCTCTATCAGAATCCTCTGAACATTTCCTATGGACTTCATCCAATGGAATTAATTAAGGAGACTTCTGTTTGCTTAATGGAAATAAGACATAATTTATAGCCTTGGTATGGCAGACAGTCTCTGGCTTTCTGGCCAACACAAATCAAGGAAGGTGACTGTGGTGGAAGAATGGTGTCTCCTGAAATGAAGGAGGGGAGTTGTTTACATTGTTCAAGAAAGATGAACAGAGATTTGATAGAGAACCTGCCATTCAAATCTAAGGCCATGGCTACTAAACCTGTGTCTTTTAATACTCCTTCATAGTGCTTATAAATGTCCTACATTCTTTGCTCCTATGTAAAGAATTTATCCAAGACTATCACTGCTTTGCCATAGGGAAGGAAAGGAGATGAACTGCCCTCAGAGTAGCTCTTATCAGCCAGCCAGATGGCAAATGATGTGCCAGAATGTACAGGGAAGAGTCTAACATGGACCATTAATCCCAACCCAGCCCAAACACCATTAAAATGTCACTGCTAAGAACTCTGAGAGCCAAGGCACTGACATGTTCTACACAAGTAGTTCTGCAACCAGAATGAATTATCAAAAACCCTTCCGAAGCACAGGAAGGAAAAGTTATGGAATGAGTAGATTGGTGGAAGTCATAATTACACAGAACACAAACAAACTTCAACTGCAATACATATCTCTCTCTATATATTTTTTAAATAAATACATGATAAAGGATATTGAACTAAATATTCTTTGGTTTCACAAAGCATTCTGTTCATTCATAAGAACAATTTTTTATTTAAAATAAGAGCAGGGACTGGATTCTTTGGCTGGTGGTGCTGCACTGCCCTGAGCTGTACTAGTTCATGTCCAGAGAGAAACACTACCTGACTCTGAATTTTAAGACATTCTGTAGAGCAGCTTATGAAGAATAAAAAAAGGCCTTATTCTCACTTCTAAGAGTGACATATTTTTTCTATACTTCCTCAATTTTTAGTGCAGTAATCCAAACTACATATTTTGCTCTAACCAAATACCGTATTTTCCCCTCTCAGGTGGTTTTAATTACAAAGCTCTATAGGAAGCAGAGTTTGATGTTATAACATTAAGCCTTTGCAATAGCCAGACATCAGATCTTTGGATGAGACATGGTGGAGACCAGCAGAAGAGCCACATCAGGGACACCTACAAACACCTGACTTAGGGGGAACACACCATTTGGATGACAAGCGAGAGGGCTTTTCAGGGATTAGACTGTATTTTCCATGGCAGGAGACAACAGGTATGCAGAACATCCAGAATCTCCACACGCATAACAATTCGTTCTGATTCAGCTCCAGGTAACTCAATCACTTGGTATCAACTCAATCACTAGTCCCTTTCTATAAGGTGTTCTTCTTTACAAATCAATCAAGATTTAGCACAAGTTGCATTGGGAAGTTTTGCAAAGTTTCTAGCCATTTGAAATGAAGGTATTTGCATGTCACAGAAGTACCTTCCATCAGCACAGCATTTCATCCAGAGTAAGGGTGTTTTAATGATTTAAAATAATTTCATGTTGATTGCACAGCAAGAAGTGGAGGAAAAAAACCCCTTTTTTTTCCAGTGGGAGTGAGTTTGGGTGATCAGAACACAGTTGGGCCAAAGGAGAGCCGAGCTCCTGGTCTAGCCCTGCTCTGCACTGGGGTCCATGGGAAAAGAACTGGGAACACTCATCTGCTAACTGTGCTGTAGGGAAGCTGCTGCTCCTGCTCTCTGACATCACATGTGGTGGCTGACAATGAAAATTGATGGTGATTCATAAAGGCATCTCCATCCCTAAGAAAACTGGAAGAGCAGCTTGCATAATCTTGAGATTTACTTAATGAAGTAACATCCCAGCACCGTTCTGTTTGATCATCATTCCTTTACCTCCTTCTCCCTCCCAGCTTTGCCTTTGATTAACACAGCCCTGATAAGAAGCTTCATTCAAAAAGAAAGCAGAGTGGGAAGGCAGCCCTGAGGTGTGGCTGGTGATTTAAAAGCTGAAAAGAGGCAGTAAGAATGTCTCAGGGAGGTGCGAAGTTGGGATTGCCATTTGCTGCAGGAAAGGTGAGAAACTGGAGAGGGCTCAGCTGCAGCTCAGATATATGGGCAGGTGAGGAATATATCTACAGTTTAATGCCTCTGCCTGCTTCTGATGAGACAAGATCATTATTTTCAGTGTTTTTAAAGCACTTTATGCATGAAACCTCCAAATGGCTCAACTTTAGTGTTTTGAAACATGCTTCTCCACTGAGATTCCTGAAGACTGTTGGAGAAATGGGTAAATTTTATAATATATGACAAAATATCACGTACATTGCACAGCTGAGACACTGAAGGTGTATCTAATGTAATCTACAGGTTTCCTATTTCCTGACCAAGGCAGCCTCTGAATCCAGAGGAGGCACTCAGGAAAGTTGCACAGGGAAGTGTACATTGCCTTCCAAGTGACCTTGGCACTTTAAATCAGGAAGTAAACATGGATGGTTAGACTTTACCCGGCCCATGGATTATTTATGATGCTCTTGCAGCAGCTCTCAGGCCCAGCCATGAATGCATGCAGCTTGCATGCAAACACATAACAAACAGACAGGGCTCCAAATAACCCTCGTTTATCAGCAGAGATGTTTAAAAATTAATTTCTCTGGAAAGACAGAATTTATCCTGAAGAGTGTGAGGGTGAATTTCTCATCCAGCTGTTGAAAATGCTGTTCATCTGGAAAATGTCGTTTCCAGAGGGACTCCAGGGTGATGGGGTGAGGTGAGATGGAGCTGTCATGGCCTCACACAGAGACCACGCTCTCAGGGACTGCTCCCAACATTAAACACGGTATTTTTTTGGTCAAACAGACATAATGCCTTGAACTACAGCCCAGATTGATGAGGCAGTGTTGTGGCTGAGGGGGTTCATGACTGAGAGGGAGCCATGGCTGAGGAGGTAGCATGGCTGAAGGGGAACAATGGCTGAGGGGGGTCAAGGGTGAGGGAGAGTCGTGGCTGAGGGGATGTTATGGCTGAGGAAAAGCAATGACCGAGGGAGACCTGTAGCTAAAGCGCTGACATGGCTATGGGAGAGTCACGGCTGAGGGGGAGTATCACGGCAGGGCGGATCTCATGGCTGAGGGGGTGTCGTGGCTGAGCAGAACAAGCAGCGCTAGGTCCGAAAAAGAAAGCCTACTGAACCAGCTGTGCTCGTGGCTGAGTGCTGCGATCAACACTTACGGCAGCAGCCGGTACGGACAGAAACGGGCACGGTGCTGCCGACCCACCGCTTCCTCCGCCTCAGCCCCAACGGGCTCGACGCCTCTTCCCGCCGGCCCTCAGGCGGAGGGGCCGTGGAGGGCGGGGCGGCCGGACTCGTTTCACGGCCGAGCGGAGCCCATCGCGGCCGCCCCAGCACCGCCTCCTTCCCTCCCCGCTCTCCTCCCGCCTCCCGGAGGCGGAGGGTCCGGGGCTCAGCGCTGTGCGTGTGTCCGCAGCTCGCGTGGCCGCGCTTACCCACTCTGCTCCCGCCTTCCCTCGGCAGCGCCGCGCCCTCCGCTCTCCGCTCCCTCTGTTCCTCCGCTGCTCCTTCCCGGCCAGCCGGGGTTGCGCCTTCGAGTCTTCTTCCCCCGCATTCTGGAGGCTCTCAATATGTTCAGCGCCGTCCGCGCCCAGAGGCACCAGGTACGGCGGGCGGGGGCCGTGCAGGGGCCGTGCGGCCGCGCTTTGTTCGGCGCTGGGGAGCGGGCGGAGGCGGCGGCCCGGGCGGGCGCCCCGCGCTCGGGGAACCGGAGCCCCTGCGGCCCCGCGGTGCTTTGTTGCTTGTTCGGGGCCCGTTTTCTTGGGCCGCGGAGTTGCCCGCATGGCCTGAAGGGCGTGAGGCCGCTCCCTCCGTGCCGGGGGAACGGGCGGGCCCCGGCGGCCCGGGAATGCGGTGTAGCCCCCGGCCGGGAATTTCCGGGTTCCCCACGCGTGCGGGTGCGGGGCCAAGGTCAGGCGCTGCCTCTTCCAGCGCCACGCTGCAGCCGCGGAGAGGCATCTTCCTAAACCCGTACCGAGAATGGGGGGGAAAAAAGAGAATCGCGGGAATCCTGGGCTTCCAAGGAAGTAGCCGCTCCAGGATGAGCAACGTGTGCTGATAGCTGTTTGCCAATGTCATGACCCTCCCTGTCATCTATAGCAGTTCTAGAAAGTGGGAGATAATAAAGGAAAAACGGTGGCTGCCAGCTCACATTAGTGCTTCTGGGGAAGGCTGATGATGAAATGACCAGAGCGATTTGTTTTTTGGTTTTTTTAGGGTTTTTTGGAGGGTGGCTGGGGAGGTGTACAGTATTTTCTGCCTGCATGCACCAATTTCCAGAGCTTTTTAAAATTTTCAGAGGCGCTTCATGGTAGAAAATGCCTTTGCATTGGCACTTTTGCTGTTCCTTCACCCAGCATTCCCACAGATAATAAAACCTGAATTGGCTGTAATTTCATGCAGGGTAGAAAAATACTGACAGTGAGAGGCGAAACATCCGAGTTATTTCCTAAGGAGATGTGTGGTGATAGACTAATGGAAATACAGTCTCATGTCACTCCTTATTTGTGTGGTTTGTGAAGGAAGGACTTTTTTTTTTCTTGTTTGCAGTGATGGGTGTGTAGACACCACATCTATTCTCTTCTGTTAGAGAGCTAGAAAATAAGAAAGCAAGCAGGATGTGGTGCTTTGATGGTGAGATTGGTTTAATTTTTGAAAACAGATTTTGTAGCCACAAGCCTGACTCCTGGAGCACAGGATGCAACAGTCAGGGAATACTTTCCAGTTAGGAAGCTGTGTGTTAGCTGCTGTAGTTAAGTCTGATTTTATTTTCATCAGCTTGAGTTCTTAAGGAGCAGGAGATGGTAAGAAAGGCAAAAACTGCCCAGAATGGGGGTGGAAGACAAAGAGGACATATAAACAAAACTCAGAGATTTGGTTGTGTGACAGATATTTGGAGAACTGTGGGAAGTCTGTGTTAATAGAAAAAAACCCAGGGGGTGGGGAAAGAGGAAGAAAGAACTCAGATTTTAGTAGAGTGAATGTGAGGCAGAAGGTTGAAAATGAGATGTAGATAAGGACTGCGACGACAACAGCAAAAGTATAAAGTGGGAAAGGAGAGGAAGGGCAGAACCAGTGTGAAAAGGGAACTAATGATCAGAGCTAGGGCTTAGAAGTGTGGGAGGCCAGTCCTGGAAGCCAGTGCTGAATGAGCAGCCGGAGTGTTGCAGCTGAGGGCTGTCGCTGGAACAGCAGTAACATTCAAGCATGAAGCCTGCTGCTTATAAATTTTTAAAGTCTGCATGCATAAATGTGTTTGGAAGAGCTCTCTGGGCTTGCTTTCTATAGAGGGTAGTCCAAGCAGTGCACCTTCCTGGGCTGCACGCAAGAGATTTTGGAAAATGTCCACAGTACTCTGTCATTCCTCTTCAATTCCTAACCAGTGATAGCAAATATTCCATCTTCCCTCTCCCTGTCCTCATTGTTGGCATGGGAGCACGACTGAGGTTGATGTACAGTGCAATAGAAAAATTTTGTCTACAAGTCACAGTTATCAGTGAGACTAAATCTTTAGTGGAAAGCAACTGAAAAGTGAATAAGCAAAACAAAATTGTTGTAAATTCAGAGTCTTACTTTAGATTACTGGTGTAAAGAGGTTGGGCCTTTTTAGTGGTGTAAAGTATGTTAATAAATCTTGTCTTTGTTGTTTTGTCCAAATGCAGACTCAGACATGAAAAGATGATGTGTTTTTACCATAAATAAATGCTAATGTATGAAATAAGTGTTTTGAGGATGTTTGGTTTTATATTCTGATACAGATAATGGACTGTGAGCAGTCGTAGGTGTGACCTACATTTCTTCTGAGCTGGGCTGTCACAAGCCAGAAAGCTCCAGCTGGGTGTTAAATTCCATTTTTGTTTCACAAGTGTCAATCAAGTGTCTGTCATTACATCAGCAAGTATTGATGTTAAATCAAAAGATTATTAAGTATCTCCCCCAAAGCAGTGCTTTACCTGTGAGTTGAAGAAGTAGTACATTAATTTGACTAAAAGGTTTGTGCAGAATTGGCATGGCAAATACTGCACATGGAAAATGGGCTGTATTACAGATGAGAGGTAAAATAGATGGTCCCTGTGTTGTAAGGTCATGAGCAAGGTGACTCTGCCTCTGTGGCTTGTTGTCTTGGTGGTCACCTGAGACACAGCTCCTGCAAGAGGCTCTGCGGGGGAGAGGCCTAGGGCAGCACTGAGGATCACTGTGTCTCAGTATCATTGCTATTTAGGTGGGTTTTCTTAAATGTACCTTTAAATGGGCAGCAGTGAAATAGAGGAGTTTAAAAGGAGGGGATCTCCCTTCTGGAAGTCAAGATGTGCAGCCAGTTTTATCTCTTGAGTGCGTGATGAGCTGTGACTCGCTCATGGTCCAGTGGTATACGTACATGGCAAAGGAAAATCTCAGTCTGTGCATGACATGAGGCATTCAGGAAACACAATTACTGCAATAAGGTTGTGTTTAAAATCGAGCAGCTGGGCAGACATTGGAGTCCTTGCATTCCTGTGCCTGGGAACAGCTGGGGTGCCAGAACACACCATGTGGATGTTCCGTGACTTCAGGCCTGCCTGAGCCCAGTGATCAGCTCTTCATCCAAGGGGGTCTCCAGCCCCAACACCAGTTCCAGTCCTTGCTGTTAAAATTACAACAAAAATCCAGAGTTTATGCATTACTCTTTAGTTTTTTGCATAATTTTAAAAGTAAGGGAACAGCTGCTCTCAAGTAGGAGTTTTCTCCAATGGAATGTGTTGTTCCCATTCTGGGATGACCATTCTGTAGCTTTAATGTGTTTAAAGAAGTGCATTTGGATGGACCTTGAACAGTCATAATGTCAGAGGGACCAGGCTTTACCTGGCTGACAGTCACCTGGGAGCATCTCACTTGGGTTAAAAAAATTTAAAATCCTGGATAATTATTTAAAAAGCCACAGAGTTCTTCATGTGCTGAGCTAAAAGGGAGTATAAGCAAGGAGGGGGAGGTAATGACAAAGTGATTTCGATTTAAAAAAATAATTTAAAGGAAAGAGTTTGTTTGCAGTACCTGTTTATGACCTTTAATGCAGAATAGGCAGCGTTCTTGGCTTGGCAGTGAATTTTGGCTGATAGTTTGGGTTGTGTTCTAGAAGCAGTACTCCAAACCAAAATGTGAAAAGTTGTGAATTTGCTTGTGCTATTTAATGCTGTTTTGAGTAATAATATTAGCCATGACACACACAACAGCGTTGAAACTCTGTGGCAGTAATTAAGATGTTCAAATTCCCAAATGTTCAAATTCCTAGATATTCAGATTGGACAATACTATTAGGGACATAAATACATCTGCATGGGATTGGTGTCTCACACAAAGGAGGATTTTAGCAGACAAATCTTCCATTTCAATCCAGAACTGTGTTGGATGACCTTCTTAGGTCTTCAAGGTCCCAAGCAAGTACGTGTGGCAGAGTTAGAACATTGGAAATAAAACTGATGTGTTACAGCAGAATGTGACAACACACACCCAGAGATGTAAACTGAGCGAGGCTGATTGTGGGATTTAGTTAGAATAGTTTGACTAGCTGTCCTGTGTCTTGAAATGTTTTGGTTGAGGTGAATTTTTGAGGAAGGTGTGGACATCAGGCTGTTGGGTTCTGTTTTGAGAAGTTTGCTTGCTTTAAAAATTGCGGTGATTATGCCATTTGTACCAACGCGGAAGTATTGACTGCCAAATGCCTAATTAAACAATATTTGTTGAATAGAGCTTGGTGTCAGCTGCTTAACTTGCCTGTAGGATTCCAGAAAGAATATACCTTAATTTGTTATTATTTAATCTCACCTATGTGTGTGATTTCCCAGTGAAGCAGACTGGCACTGCAGTGTGTTGGTGGAAGTTGTGTGTGGGGATGCTGCTCCTGCAGTGCCCCAGCATTCCGGGGTGCTGTGTTCCCTTGATGTGGGACACTGCTGTGCTTGGGAGCAGGTGTTCCCTTCTCCAGGCTGTGGCTGTGCCTGCTCCAGAGCCAAGCTCAGAGTGTTCACTCTGCCTGTGCAATTCTCTGCTGGCTGGAATCTTCCGTGTGCCCGGCTAGGGAATGGAGGCAGTGTCCGTGGAGCTGGTACATGGTGGGATGATGCCCTCTGCTGCTCCCAGGAATCGGCCTCCTGCTGGAGCCACTGGGCTGCACCAGGCAGGTTTGGCTCCTGCCAAAGTCACCCCTGGGCTGAGCGCTGGCCACGCACCACGGTCACAAGATTCTCTTCCTGAAACGGAGGGCACTTTTAGTTTTTGACAAGGAGAAATGAGCTGCACCTATTTTTAGGAAACCCAGTTCCCAATGTGGCATTTATTCTGTGGATACAAATATAGTGTTGGAACTGAAGTGATTGATGTTTTCCTGAGGTGGCACCAGGGTCATGGAAAGTTCCAGAGTGAGTGTTTGTTGCCTGTTCGCTCCCTGCTGCTGCTCCTCCTCCTCTTCTCCCCTCCCCAAAAAATCCTGGCATAAAGAGCCCACCAGCATGTGAATTCCCTGCAAAGCCACCCCAGTCTGCACTGCCAGTGCCGAGCTCAACCAGAACCCAACAGGGTCTGTTCCCAGCAGAGAGACCTTTTACCAAAGAAAGCTGTCGTACAGATTCCTGACTTTATAAATCTTTCTGGAAGTAGCGGAGACTGGAGACATGCCCAGTCATTTCAGACATGTCCTTAATCTATCTTCAGACAATTTTAGGCATTCAGTAGAAGAAGGCTATAAGTAGATGAGCACAAGAAGAGCTGAAGGTAGGAGGCTTGTGGATTGTGTTCTTTTATAAAGTGGAGTAATTTCTGTTGCATTATTATGTGTGAGTTACCTACTTGTGGAAGCAGTAATGATAATAGGATGTGCTGAAGGGCAGAGTTGGTGAGGGATTGGCTAAAAATGGGATTCAGCTGTTCTAACTTTTTTCCTAAGCACTAATTTAGCCCTTTTCTTGTCTCCGGGGGTATAATGATGATGTGGTTGATCTCTTATTAGGCATGAGGACATATTGGTGTCAATATGGAATTTTTCAGACTGCTTGCTTTTTGTGGGGGGGGGGGGAACCAAAAACCAAAAAAAAACAACAACAACAATAAAACATCCCCAACTTGTTTGTGAAGAAAAACTTGTTTGTTTGGGTCAGGACCGTGAATCAAGTTTTATGTGAAATACGTGGCAGCGCTATTTGTTGTCCTTACTTGGTACCTTCTCCTTTATTGCAGGTTATGATGCATGACTATCACAGAAGAAATTCATGTCTATAGCTCATAAGGACTATATTACATCATCTTCAAGCCTGATAGTTTTGGAATCCATATTGCAGCTGCAAGCACACATCTGCTTTTGCATTTCCACAAACATCTTCCTTATCAGGAGATCCTGAAACTCAAGTGCTCTGTTCTAACACAGTGATACCATTGGGCTATTTTAAATTTACAGTCATATATTTGCTTGGTAAGTTGTACCATTAATTGTGTATACCGTAGTTGATACTTCTGCTGAAATTATGTAAATTTAAAATCTTGGTGTTTTTTCTTTAATGAAACGCAACAAATGGATATTTGTAAGTAAGATTATTGTTGCCAGTTTAGGGTTGAATACTCGCAGTAGTAAGTGAATTTAAAATAGATGGATTAACACTAGAAGTATTTGGTGGGAGCTTTGGTATTTTTGTTACTGATTTTTGGAATCCACTACTTCTGGTTTGGAGTTTTCTTATTTAGTGATCTTCAGAATTTTCTTAAACTTTAGATGGAAATAAAAATTGTTGCTGGTAACATTAATAGAATCCCACATATACTCTAAGATTTTTAAGGTAACTGTACTTCTGTGTATGTTAGCAGCTCAAACTTAGAAATTACTGTTTTTGTTTTAAATTACTATTTCAAATTCGTTAGGTCATGTAAGGGTAATAGTTTAGTGTTCTTAATTAGTGCTTAACTAAATAAGAATCAATTAAAGGAGCTATGAAATAGCTTCC
Organism: Hypocryptadius cinnamomeus; assembly: GCA_013400635.1. Taxonomy (NCBI): domain Eukaryota; kingdom Metazoa; phylum Chordata; class Aves; order Passeriformes; family Zosteropidae; genus Hypocryptadius; species Hypocryptadius cinnamomeus. Next base: position 142,187 of record VYZP01049183.1, on the reverse strand, counting down.
AGACAAAAAAATTAAAGTTTCCTGAAGTTATTTTTCCGGTCTTGGACTGATCTCCCTGAGGTAGTATCTTTGTATATGGCTAAGGTCTTCAGAGGAAGTTGTTCTAGCTTTGAGATGACTTAAAATACATGATTGTTGTTCAGAATTTATTAAATTCTGTCTGTTTTGTTGGTCATAATGTTCTTTCATGACTTCCAGCTGCTCTAAAATACTGAGCCATTACTCATAAAATTAAACAGAAAATGTTTATCTATCTATTCCACTTCAAAAGCTACTTTAAATTCTCAGTTCTTATTTTTCAGTGTGGCTGGGTTTTGTGTCTGCAAAAAATGCAGCTGGACCAGAGTGGTAGGGAGCGGAAAGTGGTGATGAATAATGTTAGCTGGGGATAGATCTACCGAAAAAGATCTTTAGGAAGGGGAATCCGTGTAATCCAGTGGCTCCCAGCTTGCTCCCACAGAGCTGGCACAGATTCAGCCTGTGGTTTTGAACCCAGTACCTGCTGGAGTGATGTGGATGCATTAAAAGTTGTGGCCTCAATCCCTGGAAATCATTAATCCATTAATGCCCCCTGCGTGTTTGTTTGCAAACAGCATTGCTAGTACTGCTGTGCTGAAGCAAAATGCTGTGTGTGTAACCTTTGCCTGTTGCATGTGCAGCCAGACCAACACCAAAATGATTCCCAACGGATATTTGATGTTTGAGGATGAGAACTTCATCGAGTCGTCTGTTGCCAAACTCAACGCCTTACGGAAGAGCGGTCAGTTCTGCGACGTCCGCCTCCAGGTACCTGTGCCCTGCCCCACCGGGGTGCCTGGGGGCACGTGGGGGTTGCACCAGGTGAAGCTGCTGCTTCACAGACTGGGAGATGGGAGATTTTAGAAGCCCATTTTTCTGAAAAACGCATACTGAAAAATATCCAAATGGGGTGCACTTTGAGAGAAGTGACGCTGACTTTCAGCTGGAGACTATTGATTTGAGAAATTGATTTGAACTGTGGCACTCACCTGAATAGGCCTTCACATTGTGAAAATACAAAGGTAATTACAAAAAATCCTCACCAGCACATGGGCTTCTTGTTTGTGTTTGACATAAAGGTGCGTGGACACGAGATGCTGGCGCACCGAGCCGTGCTGGCATGCTGCAGTCCCTACCTGTTTGAAATCTTCAACACTGACAGCGACTGTCATGGAGTTTCCCATGTGAAATTTGATGATCTCAACCCAGAAGCTGTTGAAGTTCTGTTGAATTATGCCTATACTGCTCAGTAAGTAGTTCTCACAGTAACTAGAGAGAGGATAGACTTTGATTTGAAAAATCAGAATGATAAAAGGTAAATTTCTCTATTTAATAGGTTAAAAGCTGATAAAGAGCTGGTGAAAGATGTATACTCTGCAGCAAAGAAGTTGAAGATGGAGAGGGTTAAGCAGGTATGGTTCTCAGCTCTTCTGGAAGTCCATTCTGCCTTCCCAGGCTGACAGCATTGCACCTTTTGGTATTAGTGAGCCAAAACCTGATGCTTCTGTGGAAGAAGTGCTCGGCACAAAGCTGCTGTAGATGCTCCTTAGCACTGTATTGATTTGGTGCCAGCTGGATGTGTTGCTTCCACTTGAACTGTCTAGGTGTCAGGGTGTTCCCTGAAGTTATGTTTTGTGTTTGTGCACCTCTGTAAGAAAAACAGCTTTAAATCTTGGCTGATTCCTTACCTTCAGATCTGTGGCAGCAGTGCTGTGCTTGGTTGTGTTGGGAGCAGGAACAAACCTGTAAATCGGTCAGAAAAAGAATAATTCACACACTCCTGAACATAGATTTGGTAGTGCTTGACTTTGAAAATACCCTTAGCTGCAGATGGGGGTACCCTTTACAAGGGAATTGGGATTATTAGCTCACCTGACTGAGAAGTAGTTTTGAAGAGGTGTTCAGTAGAAAAGCATGGTGTCAGTGCAGATGTCAGTAGCTTCCAAATGTGTCTTGAGTTTTTCATTTAAGATGTGCATACTCCTGTGGAAGGCAACATTCCCTTTACAGCACTGGCATTGGGATGACAGCAGAGTCACTACTCTGCAGTTAGAAAACACTGCTGCTGTATGTTGAGATAGATAATTTAAATCTAAAACCTGTCTGCTTGCATTGTCAGGTTTGTGGTGACTATTTGCTCTCCAAGATGGACGTGCAGAGCTGCATCTCGTACCGGAACTTCGCCAGCTGCATGGGAGACTCCCGGTTGTTGAACAAGATTGATGGCTACATTCAGGAACACCTTGTAGAGATTTCAGAACAGGAGGAATTTCTCAAGCTCCCACGGTTAAAGGTTAGCTTAAGTTTGGTACAGGATTTCCTTCTGGTACAGGATTTCCAAAAAGCAACCTGAGGAGCAACTAGGATTTCCTTCCCTTTTGAGGGTAAAGCTTGGTGTACTGACTGCTGCCAGTAATGTGACAATTTTGGATCTGTGTCTTATTCTTAGTGCTGTGAACCTTAACTGTAGAGAACACGTGCTGTCACCCTTTCCAGGTGTAAAAGGTGATTGTATTTAAATGTGCTTCCTAGTTCCTTAGGCTGAAAGCTCCTTGTGGTGTTTTCTGGCTCTGTAGTAAAGAGCGAATTGTGCTCACTTTGTAAAGTACAGCATGCTACAGGGAGAGAGTAAATTTCTAGAGGATTCCTAGAGAGTAAATAATCTTTTCTCTTCTCCCTCAAGCTTGAAATAATGCTGGAAGACAATGTTGGCCTACCCAGCAATGGCAAATTGTACACAAAGGTAATCAACTGGGTACAGCGCAGCATCTGGGAGAACGGAGGCAACCTGGAAGATCTAATGGAAGAGGTTAGTCTTTAAGAAAATGGGATTTTGGGATTAATCATTTAAAAAACCCCAAAAAAGCCAATATGGAGGATGATCCCTTTTTTCTTTTTTTTTTTTTTCCCCCATCACTTTTTTAACTGACCCTAAAGAATTTAAATTTTGCTGTAGGTACCCCTAAGCTGAGAAACTGGGGGGGTGTTCAGGTGAGCTGAATGCACTGTTCAGTCTGGTCTTCACTTTCCTTTTTGCTCCCTGTTGCTGTATAGTAGCCTGAGAGTGGCCTGTATCTGCTTTAGTTTGGGGAGGTGGTACTGAGACTTGCCATAGATTGGTGATGTTTTCCTTTGCAGGTTTTGCTTGTAAATGCACAGTAGGTAAAAGCTTCTAATGGTTGTTCCTCCCCGTTGGTTTATCTCCCCATAGGTTTATTAACAAAACTAGGATACCAAGGCTGAAGAACCAAGAAGAGCCTCAAGTGTATTGACACGTACAGAAGCAGCAGTCCTGCCCCAGTGCTCCTAAGAAAATCCGCTGTGGGCAGAGAACGATCATGATGATTTAATGGTGTTTACTTACTCCTTTACAGGATGCATTATTTTGAAACTTGTGTGTTGTTAAATGGCTTTTCTCATGAATACTAATGGTAGATGTAGCCTGGGCAGTGTTTAGTGGCAAAATTAGCGGGGAGATCAAATTTTTAATTGGCTCCAGCAAACGACTTTACCAAATCTTGTGAAATTCTTCAAAATTTTCAAAATCTGCTATTACAAGCACAAAAGATCCCCAGAAACACTTGTCTAGGCAAAAGTACATGTTGATGCTGTCGTATAATCTCAAGTGTATATTTCCTCTTGGAGAAACTAATTTAAAACATCATGTTGAAATTAAGATGCATTTTGTTGAAACAGCTGCATCTGGTTTCAGTGGTGGACAGCAGTTTCTTCCAGAACTTAAATTTGTGTTGTCTTCCCTCATTCCCATACCTTTCTTTTAGAGTCTGTTGGCTTCTCTTGGCCTTTTTTGATGGAGATAAATATGTGTATTTTTCATAGCAGAAAACTTGTGTGCAGGGATAAGGAAAATGCTTGCATGAGACTGTGAATTTGTGTAACTTTGCAAATTAATGTGCCTTTTGCTTGTCTAATGTTTCTGTGCTGGGAATACAGCAGAAGTCCATGGAAAATGAAGATTTCTCTCAAGCTGAGAAAGTAAGGAACCTTCACTCCCTATTTGAAGATTGCCACCATGACATCTGCTTCCTTTTAGTTTTGCCACTGTGCGAGCTTGAGATGAGCTGACGAGCAGTGTGGTGCCTGGGGTAATGTGCCTGTAGCTGAGGAGCACAGAGACAGCAGCCACATGGGTGTTCTGTTGTTGTTTTTGCAGGTGCAAACGCTGTACTACTCAGCTGATCACAAGCTGCTTGATGGAAATCTGCTAGATGGACAGGCTGAGGTGTATGGCAGTGATGATGACCACATTCAGTTTGTGCAGGTACCAATTGCAGACAGTCTCAGGTAACCCCAGGTAGACTGGAGCAGTTTACAGCACACCTGAAGTCCTGTGTTCTGCTGGCAGAGAAGGCAGCAGGTGCTGTAGTGGAGAAATACACCAGGAGAAGGTGTCTGGCTGGGAGCTGCTGCAGGCCATGATGTGCTCTCAGCTTCTGTCTCTTTGGCAGGCTGGGCTGACTCTCAGCCTTTGCACAACACAGTGCTCTAATTCTGACTTCAAAATCAATCCTGGCTGTTAGAAGAAAGAAGAGGCAGACAAGCACTCAGCTGTAGGAAGTCAGCTGAGACCTTGTAGAGTTCCCAGAGACTGTAGAGAAACACGGACTGCTTGGCTTGCAGTGGGGAATGTGTCTGGTAAATTTGGGCCCAGAAAAAATTCCAGATCCCAGTTCTAATCCTTCAGCTGCCAGCGTCCGCTTCTTTTGTTCAGCTGCACTGGTGGTGTAGCTGCCAAATCTCTCTGATGCTTTGACTGAGTGCAAATCACTCCTGTGCTTTTTGAGAGGTTTTGTGTTATGTTTTTTTTTTTTTTATTTCTTACCAGGTGTAATCTTTCTGAACTCCAGAAAACCACATGGCTGAGTACAAATGCAGGCTAAGATAGAAAGAATGAAAAAGGACTAACAGTTGTAAATTATCAGTTGCTTTATACAAAGGAACTTGGTTTAAATTTATGAATTTGGAGCAAATACATTGTAATATTTTATAACAGTGAAACATGTTCATACAAAAAATTTTGTTCATGAAATTCTTGGCTAATGTGTCTTAGCACTGTCCATCCCAGAATGTGGATTTTAGAAGTGAAATGAGAGGAAAAGGAAAAGCAAGCTAATTTTCCAGTTTGTTAATTGTTTTTAGAAAGCCTTCACAGGGTTCTCCACCTCTGGATACCATTTGTAATGCTTAGAAGAGAGAGGTGAATGTTAGGAAAGTTCATTTTCAGAACTAAGACCAGGACTTCTCAACGTTGTTCTGCAAATCCTTCTTAATAAGAAAAGTCACCAACTTCAGACATCCTTAACAGTTGAGGGAACTAACACTAAAAATCCCCTAGATGCCAGTCCTGGAAAAATTGTAACTTTTACATTTTTAAATTACAAAACTTCATACTTTCTGTTGCTGTTGAGGCAATTTAAAGATAAGAGCTTAAGTGGTTAATTGGATGAAGGTTCAGAAATGAAAAAAATGCTCTCTGCCAGTGCGCTGCTTGTCACAGTGAGCTGAGCTTAGCAATCCAGCTGCGCTGTGTGAGGTTATCTGAGTTAGGTGATGTGTTTCTGAAGTCTTGTGACAGTTTCCATGGAGATCAGGCTCCAGGGAGCTGTGCAGGCATTGCAGACTTGGGACTGTGGTCATAAACTCTGCTGCTGAACAGAATAGACAGCACAGTACCTTCCTGTGCTTCAGGAAGAGCCTCAACAACCCAGCCAATGTGCTGAAACTGGGAATTCTGAGTTTTTTCTTAATAGAGTAAAATAATGTAAGCTACAGTATAAATTTGATTGGAGATGAAAAGAAAGTAGAAATCTCTTGTTAGCGGGAGGTATCAAGGGAGTAAAATCCAAGAAACAGCTAATCTGAGCACAGAGGGGAACTGAGGTGAAGTTAGTTTGTCTTCAGGGAATGAAGAGAATAGTTTATTCACTTCCAAACAGCATTATATAATTAACTCAAGTTCCAGAAGCAGAGCTTGGGAGTGAGGCTCAGTTCTCTCCAGCTGTGTGTACCTCTTTCCTTACATTTGTAAATCCTGCTAGAAATGCTCACTCACTTCAGGGATTTGCAGTCCAGCACCAGCAGTATAAAGGTGCAGTCCCAGGATAAAGTGAGTTCCAGGAGAAAAGTGTAAGGTGGTTTTTGGCCGCTGTTGCTGGGCAGGCAAGATGTTCTGCCAAAAATATAGGTGTGCTATAAATGCTGCTCTGCGGAGGTGGTAGACAAGTGTGCTCTGGAGTAGCTACACAGTATCTCAGAGAAGCAGAGGTAGAAGGAGCTGTAGTCTCTGGCTAGGTTTCTGTAGCTGCCTTTTGATTTTGCAGAAGAGGCCACCACGTGAGAATGATCACAAGCAGATCAGTAGCAGCTCCTCTGGAAGTCTTTCTCCAAATGCTACTGTTCAGAGTCCTAAACACGAGTGGAAAATCATTGCTTCAGAGAAGACTTCGAGTGAGTAACAGGGGCAGGGGTTGTCTAACAGATGTGTCTCGTCTCGGGTACCTGCCACCTTCTGCTCCCTGGGGATTTCCTTCACATCTCTGAGGAATGCTGAGGTGTTTCTTCTTACTGATGATACAAGTCAAGTAATTTGTAGGGTGCTTCTGATGTACCTGGGCCAAACTGGGATGACATACATTTCAGTTCCTTACCGAGTAAATCCACAGTGTGTCATCATTTTTCCAGAAAATCCTAAGGAGACAGTCCATAGTTAATTAACAGAGCTATTTGCTCTGTGTGTGCAAGGAGACTCCCAGCAGATATGTCCTTCAAGCACTCTTTTAGTGTCTAAAGCATAGTTGTCAATAACTAACACTTTTGGAACCAGTAACCTGAAAAAAATGAAGTTTCCATGTGCTGCCAAGGGGAGCGGCACAACCAGCAGAGCCCATCTGGCATCCAGCTCAGTCCCCCTTCCCGAGGCACCCTGCTTACGGTGGCGGTGTGCTGTCCCCGCAGGTAACACGTACCTGTGCCTGGCCGTGCTGGACGGGGTGCTGTGCGTCATCTTCCTGCACGGCCGCAACAGCCCCCAGAGCTCCCCCTCGAGCACCCCGCGGCTGCTGAAGAGCCTGAGCTTCGAGCTGCAGCCCAGCGACCTCATCGAGAAGCCCATGTCCCCCATGCAGTACGCGCGCTCGGGGCTGGGCACGGCCGAGCTCAACGGCAGGCTCATCGCTGCGGGTGAGCCGGGGCAGGGCCGCCGGGCCGGGGGTGGGCTGGTGCCTCTGGATGCGGGGCCAGTAACCTCTCTCTTGCAGGGGGCTACAACAGGGAGGAGTGCCTGCGCACCGTGGAGTGCTACGACCCTGAGAAGGACACCTGGACGTTCATCGCACCCATGAGGACGCCGAGGGCCCGGTTCCAGATGGCGGTGCTGATGGTGTGTGGGGTGGGGAGCAAGCCTGTGGGACCGCACCTGGGCTGAGCTGGACAGGGCACGCTGAACAGGATGGCTCTAGAAGTTGTTTCTCCGTAGTTCCACGGTTACCCGAGTGCTCAGGAGCTGACTGGTGTGCTGAGAGGTGACGGGTGTTGGTTTGTTCCTCTCAGGGGCAGCTGTACGTCGTGGGTGGGTCGAATGGCCACTCGGATGACTTGAGCTGTGGAGAGATGTACGAGCCCGAGATTGATGACTGGACCCCTGTTCCCGAGCTGCGGACCAACCGCTGCAACGCAGGTGAGGCCTCTGCAGCGCCCCACTGCGGGGTGGAGACTCAGCCAGTTCTTACTCACTTGCCATTCTTTCCTGTGTCAACAGGAGTGTGTGCCCTGAACGGAAAGCTGTACATCGTGGGTGGTTCTGATCCCTATGGCCAGAAAGGACTGAAGAACTGTGATGTGTTTGATCCCGTAACAAAGGCTTGGACGAGCTGTGCTCCCCTTAACATCCGTAAGTTTGTTGGGGAGCTGGGCAGGCTTGGGTAGAAAAGGGCAACTGCAGAACTGCACCAAACCAAAAACCACACCAAAGCAAAGCCCCTTTTGAGTTGCTGCTGCTGTGGGCTGGTGCTGGTGGCTGACTGTGCCGGCTTTGGTTGCAGGGAGGCACCAGTCGGCTGTGTGTGAGCTGGGGGGGTACCTGTACATCATCGGCGGGGCCGAGTCGTGGAACTGCCTCAACAGCGTGGAGCGCTACAACCCCGAGAACAACACCTGGACCCTGATGGCGCCCATGAACGTGGCACGGCGCGGCGCCGGCGTGGCTGTCCGTGATGGTAGGGCTGGGGCTGCTGCCTCGGGGCCTTTCATGTTTGCTCTGATGTGGGTAGAATACAAAGCTGTGCTCCTTTTTGGGCAGGAAACGATACAGTAGGAGCCTGGCTAAATGGCCACTTTTAATTAAAAAGCAAAAAGCTCTTGGTTGTGGGGCATTCACCCCACCTCTTTGTTCTGAAGTCACTGTGCAGCTTCTAGAGCTGCAGCTGTTTGAATTCGGACTTTGCTCTTCAAATTTCCATTAGCTGTCATGGGCAGGAGACCCAAAGCAGATCACTGCTGTAAGTGCAGACCTTGACCAGCCAAGGTCTGCGACAACACCTGGGTCCCTTGGGGCTTTGTTGAGCCTCCTGGTGGGAGCACAGGGCCAGCTGGTGCTGAGCAGTGAGCGTGGCTCCCTTTCCTCACACAGGGAAGCTCTTTGTGGCTGGCGGATTTGACGGCACGCACGCGGTGAACTGCGTGGAGATGTACGACCCTGCCAGGAATGAGTGGAAGATGATGGGCAGCATGACCACACCCAGGAGTAACGCCGGCATCACCACCGTGGCCAACACCATTTATGCAGTGGGGGGCTTTGATGGCAATGAGTTCTTGAACACACTTGAGGTCTATAATCCAGAGTCAAATGAGTGGAGCCCCTACACCAAAATTTACAAGTTTTAAGTGAATTAAATTCCCTTTTCAAACTAACAGGCTTAGTGATGTAATTGTGTTTCAGTTAGAGGTACACCTGTGAATAGGGGTGGGGAGGGCATAGACGTTGCCAACAGCAACACAGAGCTTTTGCATATTGCATATTAACGTGCTGTATATATTTGTTTTGGAAAAAATACTGAGATGAAGGGGTTTTTTGTGTATTTTAGAACTTTAAAGGTTTTGGTTTTGTTTTAAGATTTTGATGATAACGCAAGAGAAACTAGACTGGGCATATCATTTCAGGAGCTTCCCCCAGTATTTGTCACTTTGCACATTGGATGACTTCTTGGAGGTGTGTTCTTGGGGCAGGAAGGGTAACATTTGTGGGGGATAATGTTTTTTTCTTTCATCAGGCCTTGGTTTCCTTCAGTAACTGGAACAATCTGTAACAAGAAGCCTTATTTAAATAGATATAATGGCTATTTTTTTTATTAAAAAAAGCTGACATGCCTCTGCTAATACCTTATCTTTTACAATTGCCTTTTTATAACAGTTTTTATATACTCAGCAGAGTATTTTGTCTGTTGAAATGCAAATGGCAGATAAAGGTTATTGAAACAACGAGACAGTCTTGGAGCTTCTAGAGCCGAGTGAGACAGTGGATTGCCCCCACAGGTGAGCTGCTGCCTCTGCTGCAGTAGTGTGAGTTAGTCTGCACCACCTTCCTTAGAGCTGCATAGGGTTTCTGGACATGACACACCCAGACTTTCTAGGGTGGCAAAAGGATTCTAGCTCCAAGTGTTTTGAGGAGAATGCAGAGTGTGCTTTCTGTACAGCAGTTTTGTTACTCTGGGTGAGCTGATCTTTGTACAACAACAACAATTTGGGGAGGGGGGTTCTCATAGGTTTTAAACTCTAGCCAGCTGGCAAAGAAAGTGTGTTGTAGTACCTGTCTTAAGTTTATTTTTCTAATATTACCAGCTGGAAGTGTGATAGAACACGAATAACTTGGTTTTGTATGTGCTCATAGTCCTGTTTTAGTTCATTTTCTCTGTTCCTATGGATCAAACGTTGGGGTGGGATGACTTGGTGTCTAATGTGTAGTGCTGCACATCTAACTCTGGGTGCCAAAACTAGCACTGACTGCTTGCTGCTGCTGCAAACACATTAAAGGTACCTTTTGGGAAACCCTTGCACCACAGGCGTGCCCTGACCTGGCTGTGTGTCCTTTTCTTCAAGGAGGTGGTCTCCAAAGAGATATAAAAAGTGACATTTCAGATGGGTGTAGGCACAGGGCAGGGCTTGGAGTGTCCCATGTCCCTCATGCCTGCAGTGGAGAGTCAGGCTTGCTGCTCGAGGGACTTGGAACACCACAGCCCCTGGGGAGTGTCTGGGCCAGGGCTTTCCCTGCTCAGGGGCTGTGGACAGAAACCCCTCTGCAGGCTGGGAGGTCCCCACAGGGCTGGGGGGACAGGGGCCACACAAACTTGCACAACAGGGGTGCAAAGCTGCACCTGGAGCTACTCCTTCACCTGGGCAGCTTAGGGATGAGCCACACTGGTGCTGGGCCAGGTCCTGGGCAGTGGGGCAGGAGCTGGCTGCTCCAGCTGCCCATGGGAGTGGGAAAACACCAGGCCCAGGAAATTTCACTGGCCCCTGCAGGCTGGTGAGGCTGGTCCAGCTGAGTAGAGAGAGCCAGAAAGAGAGTGAGGAACAGAAGAATTGTCCTCCACAGCAGTCCTTCCCAGCCAGCTGCCCAGAGAGCACAGCCACCCTGTGCTGCAGCTGCCCCCATCAGCACCTTTGAGCCAACATCCCCACCCCACTGCCAGGGCTGGAGAACCCCCATGGGAACAGCCCTGCACAGTCACTGTGCTCCAACAGGAATTTCACCCCCATCCCTGGCACTGGGGCCTGGGCAGGACTGCACTGCACTTGAATCAACAGGGACTGGGCAGAACCACTCAGAATTAACCACTGTTTAATGTAACAATAAATTACATTTTTACAATCAAGAATTTACAAATACATCCAAAAGTTAATATCAAAATAGACACTTCAGAACTTTGCCAGTCAGCTCATCTCTGTACAAATACATACAAGAAGAGGTAGCGTTAAAGGCCTTAGAAAATGGCTTTTGGAAAGTTTCATGGACTTAAAGCAGTTCTGGAAAGCAACCAACAGTGCAGCCAGAGAGGGATGTCACCTGGAGAGCAGGGAGGACCCAGGCCCACCTTCCAGCAGGATGAGGAGTTTCCCCAAGAGCACTGCTAGCAGCTTTCCACTGTATGGATATAAAATGCCTGCTTAAACAAAGGAGACAAGCCCTTTTCCTCTGAAAAGGGGTATGGGACAAACACTTGTGTGAGGGTGGGGGGTCTGTTTTGTCTTTAAGGAAAAACAGGCATCAATCTGCTCCTTTGCCCATTCTACATCCTCTCTGAAGCCTTCACTGCACGGGACACACAGTGTGTCTGTGGGTCAGTCCTTTATTCCTGGCCTTGCACTCAGCTACTTCCTACCCTTGGGTGACACAACAGATTCCTTTCTCTCACTTGTGACTTGTAAACTACCAGCAAAACAAACAGAGTGGTTTTCCTATACAACCATTAACAGCTCAGCTCCTCACAAGAACGCTGGATGCTCAGAGCAGCACAGCACAGCTGCTGCATCCCAAACCAGCCCTGCTTCTCCTGGCCATCCACGGCTATCCAGCAGCACCCTCACTCAAGACAGAACATTCTAGTAGTGAATAGAATTCTCAGCAGAAATCCCAACATTTAATGTCCACGTGAAACTGTGTTTTCCCTTCAACTCCAACCCAAACCAGCACCTTCGAGAAGAAAAGCCGGCAGGGTTTTGGCTCCTCCAGCACTTTTCTCTCCTCCCCTTGAGGAGGCGGAGCTCAGGCGGCTGAGCCCGGGTCAGAGCCAGCCCCGGCTCTCGGCCTCCCTGTGCACGGACGCCTGGCACTGCTCCAGCGTCTGCTCCAGCTGTGCCAGCTGGCAGCAGCCCACTTCCAGCCTCTCCCTGGGAGACAGGAGAGAAAGGTTAGCAGGACACAGCAGAACAAGAATCTTTACAAATACTCCTTAAATTTTCAAGGATGTTTCCATCAAACTCAAGCAGCAGCAGTGACTTTTGCACTACAGCTGCTACATCTGAGGATTTCACATGAGCTCCTTCGAACAGCCAACCCACAGCTGCCACAGGCAGAGCTCCTGTTCCCTTCCAGGGCAGGTAATGGGGAACAATTGTCAGGAGAGGTCACTGACATCAACTTCCTGCAGAGATCTGGGATTCTGGAAGGTTCAGTTCAACCATCCTTCACCCACTGACATAGCCTGTACTCACACTCAAAATAAGGATCTGGATACACCCCCTTACAACTTAGACCCTTTCAAAAGAGTAATCTCAACCTGATCACATACAAACATGCCCTAACTTAGGTTTCCAAAAGATTCTTTATCAAAAGACCATTTTAAAACTGCTCCTCAAAAAAGGAAGAAAACCCCAAAGTCTGAGTTCCCTGAGCACAGCCTGAGGGCTGCCAGGGAAGTCTCCAAAGCACCTGTTTGCTGAGCACAAATTTCCATATACTGTTTTTTTATGCCTGTATCAATACAGGTTGAGAGCCATCAACTTGTGGGAGTGAAGCTTTTAAGCTGTTTTTAACTGATACAAATATTGAATGTCTCCCTCCCTGAGTAACTTTGTCCCCTGATCTTGCAATCTGCACATTGAACTTCACAGAAGATTCAGGGACCCAGAATGAATCCAGGCAAAGGGAAGCTTTTTAGAGTAATGCATCCTCCAGCCTTTCCCTCAGCTGATCCTGGCCAGTGACAGTTCATTCATATCCACACAACAGCAAAATCCAGTTACCTGTCCTTTATTAGCCAGCTCAGAATTATTAAAAATCCATGATAGCATTTTAAAACCCTCCCAGAGCCTGGATTCACAAACCTTCAGTGACACAAATTCATAAAGAAATGAGCCAGAAACCACTGGCAAAAGAGAGAGGGCTCAACACCTCACCTCCAACAGCTGAAAATCTCCATGTAGGCACTGATGCCTCAAGTCCAATTTAATTTCTGTCCTCTCCTGCTCTGTGTTAATCAGGCATTAAAATTAAAAACGGAATTTAAAAAATCCCCCATTTATTTTCCCTACACTATACCACAAAGGGGGATTTTTACTGACCCAGATGATTCCTCTCATGGTACCTTGGTAAATACAGGTGAAAAAGTTGCCTCAACTCCCCCAGTGGGGTCAGTAACTGGCTCACCTGTACAGCTCCTGTGAAACACACTCATACAGCTCCTCAGCAGTGAATTTCAGACTGTTATTGATCTAAAACAAAGAAGAAAGAATTAATATAGTCATTTATCAAGTATCACATGTCTTCTACAATTACACAGCAGGAATAGCAGATGCAGCTCATGTATTCCCTAACAGGCTCTCAAGATGAGACAGTACATTAAAAAAGTCATCCTGTATCTTGTAATAAAATCTAATATTACAAATTTCAGCTCCATTTTCTAACCACTTCTGCACAAATCTAAAAGACTTCCAATAATTCTTCATCCCCCCTTAAGTTACCCTATAGTTTTATTTACATATACATATATATAGATATATGTGTGTGTATCTCAAATGAAATAAGCTCTGACTTGCATCAATTCCAAAAATATATGTGAAGGCCCAAACCCCAAATATATTTCCCTGCACAGCAGAGCACTGCAAGCCTGAAATATGTAACATATTAAACAGAAATACTCTACTAAAACATTCATTTTGAGGCTTTTTTACTCTCAACAGCAAGTCATTCACACCAAGTGAGCACTCAGAAATCACATGAACAATTCAAATACCTGTTGAAATCCAACCAAAATCTATCTTTATATTCAAGAACTAATAAATAAGAGCAAAGAATCAAAATTCTTAATGGAAATACAGTGATGAGACATGACCTCGGAGCTACTTGAAATAAAAGCTGTAAGTGAAGTGATCAAATACAAAAAAAAAGTCATACCTCATGTCTTCTGAGGAAGCTATAGAGGGTCCAAATATCTTGGAAACTGCTGGTAGGGGTTAAAATTCTGAAAAAGAAAAGTTTGGGGATGCTTTAAAGCAAGTAGAAAAGGAGTCTATGAAAGAGTTAAAAAAATAAGTCAGAAATCTTCAAAGGAAAAAAAATTACTTGAACAGAAAGGTAATTATGAACTCTGAAGAATTTTCCCTTCCACTACTCTAACAGAATTAAAGAGCTCATTATTTCTGTGAGGACTTTTCTGGAGGCTTTTTCTAATTAAAAATTCCCTCCATGTTTTTGTGAACCATTTCTGAAGGAGGGAGGAGGGAGGAAACCCAGCACTAACTGAAAGCTCCTTGGTGCCCACCAGTGAGGCCCCTGGGCTCATACACAACATTCCCACCCCAGCTTTTCCCTCCAGATTCCCACGTGCAGCCCAAATGCTGCAACTCACTTCCTATTTTTGTTACTTCTAACAACCACCAATTCCCACCCAATACAGCCAAGGGCCAATGGGATGTAGCAGCTGAAGAGAGGTGGATTTAATGAAGCAGCTTGATGGACACCCTTTTCCACAAGGCTCCAAAACCAATCCAGCAAAGAAGCTGGTTTTTAACAAAATTAATTATCCTCATCTATTCAGGCAGATACAATTCAGTTCCACCTCAGTGTAACTTCATTTGCATTCACCAGGAAAAGCAGAACCCTCCTAAATGCTGCAAAATGTACCTCGAAATCAACACAAATTTAAAACACAAGTCACACCTTATATATATTAAGAAATACTGAGAAAATTCTGGATTTTTAAGTCTTACATAGTTAAATCATGATTAAGATAATGACTGGACTTGAAAAAGAAAATCTTTTGGGGAAAGCTCGATTTATTTTCCCACGGGAAAGTGCCCAAATTCTCTCCCTCCTCTTACAAGCTGTAAGCTTCATTTATAAATGAATTAATTAGGAACTCAAAAAAACAGGAAAGTAACAGAATAAGTTTAAAAAAACAGTTAAAGGACCCTGTGTTTGAAGCAGACTGGAAGACCATGACACAGCACAGGATTTATTGTCGAGTCCCCTCTAAAAGCAGAGTGTCCACTGATTTTTCTCATCATTTTTCATAGGAATTATCATCAAAAATTAGTCATGCATTCTTCCCCCTGCTTCCTAAGAAGCAGTACCCAAAATATTTGCCTTAAACCTGCCAACTACGAGTCAGGAAGGGAACCAATTGGCTGCTCTGCCTAAAAACACCTCGGAACCTTCCCCGGGCACCGCAGCGACAATCGGCTTTGACAGCGGAAAACCCCGGCAGGGAGAAGCTGCCAGCAACCTCCATGGAAACGCTGGGAATCCTGGCAGATGCAACTGCACAGCAGCTCCCATTCCCACAGCAGCTCCCATTCCCACAGCAGCTCCCACTTTCCTGCCCAGCAGCTCCCACTTTCCCACCCCAGCAGCTCCCACTCCCACCCCAGCAGCTCCCACTCCCACTCCCAGCAGCTCCCACTCCCACTGCCCAGCAGCTCCAGGCTATCCAGCCCTGCCTATCCCACCCAGCACCTGCAGCAGCAGGGGTGAAGCATCCCGAGCCTGGAGAGGCTGATTCCTCATGGAATCATTCCCTCCAGTCCAGGCAGAACCTGCCTGACTGCTGCCATCAGCCTGGATGCACAAGTGGACACAACCTAAAAGCGAAGGTGTTATGAATAATCTCACCCCGAGGCCATCACAAAATGCTGGGGCAAAATCTGTCCATCCCTGTTCTTCCTGCTGTGCCAAGGACACACATGGGTAAGTGACAGAGCTGCCAGTGCAAAACATGGCCATGGGAGCTCTCCAGAGGAAGGATGGAGGGAACACACTCCAGTGTATCCCTGCAAGACCTCAGGTGTATGGACAAACCCACTGTGCCTCCAGCTCTTTGGGGAAAAAAAACCAAATTGTATAATTAATCATCCAAGTGACTTAATGTTAAATCCTGTGCCTCATTTTATGGCCTTTGCTTGGATGATGCCAATGGTTTCTGGGTTTGTTTGGAATGAGAAGTCTGACATTTGGCTCCAAGTTTTACAGCAGCTCCAAATGTAAGAGATTTGTTGTTTTGAAGGGAGAGCCCTCACTCCATACAGAGCCCTGGGAAGCTGCTGAGGGAAGAGCCTGCACCATAACTCCCCCCACAGATTCCCAACAGGTCAGCACTCATGAAACAGCCTGGTGCTGTCTGCAGCTAAGCAGAGGCTGCAATACCAGTTCCAGTCTGGGAATATATTCTTCTGTACAAAACTGACACATTCCTGGCTGCAGAGCAATGATTTCTCAGCACCACTGCTCCCTACTGCTTTCAATCACTTCATGTTCCTTTCATTGCCTGTAGCCACCACCCTGTGCTATGGAAAATGGACATTTTAAGGGAATGGGAAGGACTGGGAAATCTGGACCTGTCTGTAGGATCATTGACTCTGCCTCCATTACTTCGTTAAATCAAGCTGCCCTCACTTCCATGGAAGTTTCTCAGTGATAAAACACCTGCCTCAACTACAGAACTGTGTCTAGAGAACTGTCTGTAAATCAGCAATCCATGAAGCAAAGGGCTTTTACATCCAACTGTTCTAAGCAGCCATGTGAACCTCAGCACTACAACACTAACCCCTGCTGCTGCTCCTCTCTCCTGCTTCCTCCAGAAGCAGAGGGTGGAAATCCATGGAGTCACTTGGCCTTTCCATCAGCACAGCCTTGCAGAACCACACTACAACACCCCCCATTCTGCACTTCAGCTTCAACCTAAGAACTGCAGTGTGGTTCTACACAGTTTTCTGGAAATATTGAGCATGTGAGGTAAAGAAGGGAATGTCACAGAAAGACCCAAGAAATGACTATGGATACCTGCCACCAATTGTAGGTTAAATGCTGTCTTGGGGGCAGGAGGGAGAAAGGAGACAGCCAGACTTGATGATTTTATCTCAAGTGCTTCCCAAACCACTCCCAATTTTTATCTCCTGTCCTGTCACTCATCTGATGCCAAACACAAGGTGTAAGATACAATAATAAATAGAAATGGATAAGAAATAGATCAAAATGTCTCAGCTGTCAGCCCCTGCTGGCACCCCTGGCTCTACAGGCTCAAAGCACCATGGCTTTTACAGCCCCATGTCTGAAACCTTTCTGCTTTTCAGACTGCTCTAAAGGCACCAGGGTGTGAGCAGCTGCACAGCAGCACCTCTGCCCTGCCCCTGGGGGAGCACTGCCCATTCCAGCTCTATTTGAGCTTTATTTCTTACAGCTGTCATTAAAATTGGCACAACAGAACATTTCAATTTGGGCCTGGCAGCAGAGAAGGCTGCAGGTAATTCAGTTTCAGGTTTCACCTAAATGCATAAAACCGTAAAGATCAAGCAAGCAGTGACTGGAATGTCTGATACTTTTTGAACAGGGAGCTAATCTCCATTTTACTTCCAAAAAGAGACTGTGTGCAGAGAAGATTAAAGGCAGAGCTCTTCACCTAGAGACTTTATTGGGACTTTATGGCAGAAATTATTAACTGACACAAGAACCTAAGGGAATGAAGAGAATTCTCTATTGAGACACCAAGGAGAAGAGACCTCAATTCCTCCACTGACCAGCTGAAAAAATAAAGAGGACACAGTTTCTCTGCATCTGAGGAATTCTGTACTAAAGCTAGTAACACTGCAAAATTGTTTTTAAATTATTTCAATCCAGTGATCAGTTCTGATATAGTAACACCCTCCTGCACTACTGAAATCTTGAGAAATTACACTTTTAATTTACAAATGTTTATGGATTCCTGGACTAAACCACATTTTTCCAAACCACTGGGAGTGCAAGAGAAATTCAATTTACATAAAATATTAGAAAAGCAGAACTCAGGCTCCTCATGCAGTCAGTAACAGACAAATATTTTACAGGTGACAGCATATCAGTATAAATATTTAGGAGGCCTGTATCTAAGTGTATATGCTATAAGCTGTGAGTGATTTTCAAGTTGGCATATGAACAAAAAAATTATTTTTTAGCCAAGAGATGAAAAGAAAAAATCCAACTTGAAATAACCACATCAATTCACCCAAGACTGAATTTTCTTTCTTTCCTATGAACAAGGATTTTTTATCTAAAAGAAACCTGGCAGGAAACATGAGGACAATGTCCAATTCCCTAGGGCTGCATACAGAAGCTTAGAATCACCAGTTCTATTCAGCTGAGGGCAAACATCAGCTAATCTAAACCCCTATTTTATTTTAAAGAGTTAATTTAAGAGACCTTAAATAAGCTGCCCCAATTAACTGGTTAGAAATACTACCCAACCCAAATACAAATATAAACCACCAGTGAGAACACTCACAAATCCTCAATCCAAAATTATTTAAAATCATGTCATGGTTTCACAATTTTACTGGATGCTTAAATTTCAGAGGTTTTATACCCTTTGCCCATTACCAAGAGTAAAGGTATATAGTTAGAACATGCCAACTGTACTGATTATTCTTAATTTCAGAGGCATTTTTTCAAAAATCAAGAAATATAAATATACTGCAAGGTCAATTTTAGAGCAAAATGAAAGTGAAGTGTCTCTGCCCATGGCAGGGGTTGGAACAAGATGAGTTTTAAGGTCCCTTCCACCCCAGCCATTCTGATTCTATGAAAGCTTCTGAATTTTTGCTTTAGTATTCTGTAATATTCATGAAACTGCAATGAGACATTAACCTGGCTCCTGGCTCTTTGGAAAAGCTCCTCAGAACTCTCAAACTCCCTTAAATCCCTCCTCTCAAGGCCAATGCAGCAAATGCTTGGTGCAAATTCTCCCCACGTCTTGCTCCACGATGCCACCTACTGCAAACCTGCACATCAGAGCAGGCCTTTCCAAAGTGTCCAGGAAAACTACTCCATTCCAACAATCAGCCTGTGTGTTTCAAATGTTTTCAGTTTGACAGAGCTCTCCCACAAAGAAAACCAACAGTTTTCAATGGAACATCTCTGCAAAACAAAAATAACCTTTCTGAATATTCCATATTCACATTTAATCTCATCCACCACATTTATAAACTGGTACCACAGGATCTGTTGCAAAAATTTTAGCATCAAAATGAAGAGAGCAAAGTTTAGCAGTAACCTACTTTATTGAAACAATTTCCTTAGAGGGAAAAAACCCACCAGCAATAAACTGAATCCATCAGCACTCAGCTGTTCAAGCTCACATTTCTACCCATATTTTTCTGCTTCTAATTTTTATAATATTTTGATAATTTATATTTGAGACTGTAATTCTTTGAATAGATCTATATTTTAATGCCATGAAAAAAGGACTAAGCCAAGACAACAGAGGAGATTCCTTATTCTTCCTGAAACTTCCAATTTTTTGTGCTTTAAAAAAACAGTGGAGGAATGGGGCTCCTCCTGCCAGAGGGCAGGGTTAGATGGGATTCTGGGAAAGAACTGCTCCCTGTGAGGGTGGGAAAGCCCAGGCACAGGGTGCCCAGAGAAGCTGTGGCTGCCCCTGGCAGTGTCCCAGGTCAGGCTGGACAGGGCTTGGAGCAACCTGGGCTAGTGGAAGGTGTCCCTGCCCATGGCAGGGGTGGGACTGGATGGGCTTTAAGGTCCCTCCCAACTCAAACCACCCTGGGATTTTGTGATTCTATGAAGACAGAGGGAATATTATCCTGCCTAAAGAGAGAATGCAGCTGATTGCCATTGTTATGGCTGCCATGAAGAACTGGGAACAGCAAAGCCCCAAAACTTCACATCCTTCACTCTCTACTGGAACTTTGCCCCCATCTAGTGGGCCTCACATTTGAAACACAAATGCCCTGAATTAGTCAAAGTTCCTGCCATCAAAACTGATGTATTAATGATAATAATTAATCATTAATAGCTCCAGTTACACCTGAGCAGAGGCAACTTGCTGGTCAAACTGGGAAACAAATCCCAGACATCAAAGGCAATTCCCTGCAAGAGATCTCCATGGCTGCAACACTTCCATGATCTTTTGCTACCAATGGTTCAAGGCAGCCTTGACAGCAGGATTTTTACTGCAAATCATGTCACCAAGCACACAGAATAAAGAGTGGTTTGGTGCTGAAATATTTCAGACTGCTGTGACTTCAGGTGCCTGCCACACATTTTGTGCCCAGCTGCAGTGCTCACCTGCCAATGCCCTCACGGATGTCCTTCACTGCTGCCAGCAGCTTCTGCAGGCCCAAAAAAGCCTCCTCAAACGAGGCCTTGGCAGCCATGGCCACTGCACTGGGGTCCAGCTTCTGGAATAGCTCAATACTGAAATTCAAAAGAAATAAAGAAGAGACAGAAAAATGGTTAATAAAAAAGCTCTGACTGATATAACAATTTGCATACTCCCAACTTTTGTGTGATTTTTTTTTTTGGTCACTTTGGATTAATTACAGGGTAAAAAAGCACAGTTTCTAAAGTGTGCTTGTTTGAACGTTATCTAAGGTTATATGTTAGTTCTGAATCCCTTTAGCAAGCTGTACCTGTACAAGTTCATGGTGTTCCAAACACCTTCCAGGACTGACCAGATTTCCTGGTGCCTGTTTTCCTGAGCCACATGAAAGCTGGGCTGTAGCTCTTTTTCCTCAGTGCTTTGCAGATTGGGCATCGTGGCTTCCATTTTTTCACACGCAGCATTTTCTGAAAGAACCATGATGTCTTCTGATAAATCCTGCTCACTGTCTGCCCTCACCTTATAAAACAGTTCAGCAAACAAATAATCAATTTGGTTCCTGACTTCAGAAAACCAGAATCTACACACTTCTACAGACTTTCTTTAAGCAATGCTCAAGAAATCAAGGCTGAACTCTTTGAGTCACCTTGGCTACAGTCTCTGCATCCACAGCCTCTCTCAATGGTTTAGGCTGGAAGGGACCTTAAAGCCCATCCAGTGCCACCCCCTGCCATGGGCAGGGACACCTCCCACTATCCCAGGTTGCTCCAAGCCCTGTCCAGCCTGGCCTTGGACACTTCCAGGGATCCAGGGGCAACCACAGCTTCTCTGGGCACCCTGTGCCAGGGCCTCACCACCCTCACAGGGAGGAATTTCCTTCCTGAAAAGTTTTCAGACAGAGCCTGATTCTCATGACACAGAGCATCAGGTTCAGGGCTGACTGCATTGCACAGAGGTCCCAGCACAGGTGACTCCTGACCTTTCTTTCCCCTTTCTTCCTTTTCCAAAGACACCAAGAACTCTTTACAGCTGTTCTGACCTATCTTCTTTCCCATAAATCCAAATATTTCATCTATGCTCATGATTCCAGTTTTTATGTAATTACATACAGAACTGACAGTAACCATAAACCTAGATAGTTGGAATTTTCTCCACAGCAACTCTAGAGCTGAGCTGGGAGTGAAGACCAACTTCTGAGAACACAAAAGGGGCCTGGACAACCCCCACAAACCACGTGATACAAGGGAGGCCCTTCTTCAGCTACAAAGACAATGAAAGCTGAAATAACACACTTAAGAACAGCAGCATGGGACCCATGTCACAAGGAGAAACAGCAAGTTTAACCTCTAAGGCCTATCAGATACAAATGCAATAGAAAACTAAGACAAAATAATGGTTTTCAGTCACCCTTCCAATACTAACACATTTATGTTAGGGGAAAAAATGTATCAGCAGATATTCACTGCGTGAAAATAAAAGTTAAAGTCAGGGTCTCTTCATTTTGAAAACACCCCAGCAACATTTCCTGCAGTAATCAGTGGAAATGATGGGAATAATTAAGAAATCTAAGCCAGGTTTGGAACATGGAACAACTTGAGGATGGGGTGAGGGGGACAAACACCAAAGCTGCCCTTACCCCCCCGAGGGTCTCACACAGTTTTGCCACTTCAGCATAAGCCTGGGGCAGGACACCGTTGTAATCTGACCTGCAGCTGAAAGCATGGAGCAATTTTTTGGACTCCTGGAGTAGGACACACACTGTTGAGGAGTCAAATGGTTTATCTGATGTTTAGACATTAATATAAGAGGGAGGAAAAAAAAAAGTTAGGATTTAACAGTCTTGGCAGACAAATTTAATACTCAAATAGCTAGATTAACAGAAGCACTTCAATAGCCTAGGAAAATGGTTCAGAGGCACCAGGTACAACAATCTCAGAGAAACATGCATGAGATTGCTCACTCCTCACCCAAGTCTTCCAAATTTATCCTGGGATCTTGCACAAGGATCAAGTGGCATATCTAAAATAATTCTGCAATATCCCAAAGAGGTAGAACCAAGAAATCCCAGGATATCCTGAGTGGGAAGGGACCCACAGGGATCATCGAGTCCAACCCTTGGCCCTGCCCAGACACCCCAACAATCCCACCCTGGATCCCTGGGAGCTTTGTCCAAACACTCCTGGAG
The DNA here is from genome assembly GCA_013400635.1 of Hypocryptadius cinnamomeus. Classification (NCBI taxonomy): domain Eukaryota; kingdom Metazoa; phylum Chordata; class Aves; order Passeriformes; family Zosteropidae; genus Hypocryptadius; species Hypocryptadius cinnamomeus. Next base: position 119,885 of record VYZP01049183.1, on the reverse strand, counting down.
CTCTGGCAGCCTTGGGGCCGTGCCCATTCCCTGGGGAGCCTGGGCAGTGCCCTGCACTCTCTGGGGGAGTTCACCAGGTCTGTCAAAATCAAATGCTCAAAGACATCTTTAAACAAATGGAAGGTTTGTGGGGGTTTTATCTTGGTTGGCTACTTTTTAAAACAAATCTCCCTGCCCTCACATACCACATTAAATATCCTTTGCTCCTCCATAATTTTTTTGGTAAATGCAGATCATTTGGTCACATGTAACATGGGGACAAAGGAGGGAAAAGGATTATTTGCTTTTTTAAAATAATTCAGACCTAGGTGACCATTAATACACACAGTCAGTTCCATAACTCAAACCAGAACATGGAGGCATTTTACAAGTTTGCAATTAACTTTCCCAGGGACTGTTACCTGCATAAAGGTGTTTAGAAAGACATTCAATGGTTGAAAGTAAACTCCTTGGCACCACATAACCAAAAACAGCCATCCAGTGTTTTTTGTAACATTTCAGCAGGTTTGCTAAGGTCCATGGTGGCTTCAGATAGAGGATCTGGAAGAGAGTAGGTTATAAATACAAAGGCTGGTTTTCATTTAGACATATTCCTGTACATCCCACAACTGCTCTGTTCTTCAAGGATGTGATGATTTGTGACTTCTGAAGGAGAAATTCAGTTATTCCCCAGAAATAAGACCAGATTTAAATAAGTTTATCTATTAATAAAGATTTGATTCAGCAGCACCATGGGTTAAACAGTGATGATGCTCATTCAGAAGCAATGCACAATCCAGCATCATGATTTGTGGTTCCCCATTCCCCAAAAACTCTTTAAGACTTTTGATTTATGTCAAAACTGATTTAATGAGTTACTTGTGCACAAAAGCCAACAGTAACAAGAACAAAAGGCACAACAGTAAATATGCCTTTGATTTTCCAGTACTGTTACAAAGTAAAAATAAACACTGTGACTCCTTACACACGAAGTAAAATACATGTATTGCAAAAAAATTGAGAATTCACTACTATCAAGTGAAACCAGTGTTTGAAGATATGTTTAAAGAAATTAACTAAGTGGATAGAGGAGTGATTGAAAGGTTAGCTGCTAATCAGGGCAGCTTGGGAAACAACAGTCACCCCAGGATTTTGGGGGATTTTTAAAGCCACAGGGGCTTATATACAATAAATTTAAACTTTTAACAACCCCCACCAGCTACAAAATGGAATCTAAAGTAAAGCATGCACGATTTGAAAGTGCCTTGTACGTGGGTATTTATCTTCTGCAAGCATGTTTAGAGGTTCTCACTGGTACTCCTGTCATTCTGTATCTGCACTGGAATCAATTTAGCTGGGAACAGTTTTATCCACATCTGCTCTGGTGGGGAAGAAATGCCTGCAACAAATGGCCTGATATTATACAGAACATGTTGGAATGATTTCTTGCAGGATGTCTTTACAGTGCAGGGTTTTACTTGAGTAGAAAAGCTGAAATAGAATTTTAATGCCACTAATAAAAAGAATTCTGAAATTTCACACTGAGAAACCAGCAGCCCTGTTACAGTGTCATTAAAATTCTCTTAAAATACTGTACTTGTTGCACACTAGTGGTCAAACAGGATAATCTTGCTATAAAATGAAATATTAGAAGTGAACACTGAGCTGTTCCCTGTCAATGATATCAGGGACCTGGATGACTTGGTTTTGACTTGGCACAGGTATTATTAGCAATAAAATACCAAGGACATTCAAACCTTTCAATAATCAAAGCAAAATGATGTAAGAAACCACCTCCATCCACAGGTTTCCAAATGCAAGTTTCATTTCAGTCTCCAAAATACAAGACAAAGCTTCTCCTAAGTTCTTTTCAAGGTCTGGAAGCACATTTGGGAATTGTGCAGTAAAACCAGCATCACCTCTTGTCTTCCCAAATTCTGTATCTGTGAAACCAATGACACAAAAGCCATTTATTGAAACTGGGTTTGTATCTAATTCATGTTGATAGCACATGAAGAACTTGTCCCCATAAATAAAGACAGACTGCACTTTGCTTTATAAAGCAGATGTCCTTCACCTAATTAAGTTTCAATTATTTCTAGTTATACCCACTTGTACTGTGCGCATTTTTAATTAAGAGCTACTAACCAAGAAAGTTAATGTCCCCAGAGTATTACTCATTAGTGATCTTATTTCACATTTCTTTTTTCCTTACATAACTTAGATCATATACAGCCAGCAGGGTTATCAGCAAGCACAAGTGGATCTCTGTAAGTTGTACCTGTATCTTTGGAAAAATGAAAAAACCTTTTTCAGTCCCAAAAAGTTCTTTTAAATTACTCTAAACACAGGAAATTAATGCAGTGGTTTTTTCTATAAAATAAAAATACGTCATATTTGAATTTCCTAGAACTCTGAGACGGATGGTTTAATTAACGTCTCAAACTTTCAGAAAACCTTTGAAAAAACCTTCCCCAAACAAAAAACATTCCTAAGAATTCAAAGCACAGGAAAACTGAAGGTATAGCAGCAACTGTTTTTCCTCTACCCCACTGATTTTTACAAACTCACAAACCACCATATTCCACAGACTCACCCTGCTTTGGCTGCTGCAGCTCCTCAGAGTTCTGGGGCCTGTTTGCATTCACATTCTGCAGAGCAGTGACCAGATCAGCTTTGCAGAATGCCTTGACCTCACTCACAATGGCTTTATTACACAGATTTTTATCATCCCTAGAAAAGAATTAATTGTTATCAACAAAGGAATAAAAGCAGCACACTGTATTTGGAAAACTTATTTTGTTAACTTCATTATATAGGCAAAGTTCTCTTTCTCGAGCAATTAGAAGCAGATCAAAAAATTAAACCAGAAAATTAAGTAAAAATTAGAAACATACTGAGAAGTGTTTCAGGGTCTAGGTTTAAGAAAACAATAGCTATAATTGCTACAGCAGTGATGCTTAGTTGCTATGATCTCAGAAAGCAAACCAGGCAATAATTCTAAGACAGTACTATCTTATTTGATGGCTACAGTTAATTCTCCTTGTTGAGACCCTTTTTAACTATTCTGCTGGTCAAATCTTTATCCCAGATGCCACTCTGAGGTTCTGTTCCAGCAGAACTACTTTAAAAATCCAGGACAAAGTTGCATCTCATACTTTCTCAAAAATTCCCACTGCTTATATTGGTAGAGGATAAAGGGATTTTTAGATGAAAACCAGTTCTGAAGTCACCTCCTGTTTTTTGATCAGTGAAACCTAAAATCACCATCACTACCCTATGAACACTGACTGAAATGGCATTTTCAGCAGCTACCTGTGTCAACTTGAACAATCCAAATGGTGCCTGGAGTTTTAATCCCACTCACTGAACATGCAGGAACTGGTTCTAGCCAAGAACAGAGCAAGTAGAGCCAAGGAGTATTAGTCCTTCAAGCTGGCTTCACCTGCTCGTATCAAATCCAGAATCAATACCCAGAGCCCAGAGGTCAGCTGTTATCCTTCCTCACAAACAGGAACAGCAGCAAATCCATCCCCAGCTTCTCTCTTTCTAAGATTAACCCCTTCTTTGCTTCTGCTCACCTGGCTGGGAACAGGGATGAAGTCTCTAACTGGACCTAAATCCTTAATTCACATGTGTTTTTCCTACTTGTAAGTTCAGAAATATTTTTTATGAGAAATCAGAATAAAATCTGAGAAACCTATGCTTTAACAAGTTTCAAAATTGAACATTGAGTAAGCTGAATCCTATTTCAGGCCTCAATCTCATGAAGGTGATTCCATCTCCACTTGTAGTGGTTTATTACATCCTTCTACTCTAGCTTTCAAGAGGGTGATTGCCCTTCCAAGAGCTTACTTCAGAAAGTGCTCTTTCTTTAAGCCCTGATTTGAAAGCAGTGTGGCAGGGGAGCTAAAGGCAGCCAGGAACTCACGTGCACAGGACGACGAGGGCTTGTGGGAAGAGCTTCTGGTACTGCAGGCAGCACTGCAGGACGCGGTCGTCGTTGTTCTCGTCGCTCAGCCCATCTGCAAAGGCAGGGCAGACACAGCTGAGGGATGTGGGCACAACTCAGCCTCACAAACACCCCAGTGCACTCGTGGTGCTCTTTGTACATTTAACACTCCCCAGATGAGGACATGAGTGTAAGGTGAAAGTGAGAAACAACTGGGAAAACAATAGATAGTGGAGACATTTGCATGCCACAGCCTTGGATACACTCTGAAGGCTGCTGTTAGAAATTAGCTCATGTTAATTAGCAAACAGCAGAGTGAAGAAGCCTCCATTAAACTCAGAATTCTAAGGTTGCCACTAGGTGAAGTGCAAGGATGAAGTACCCAGCACAAATGGATTGCACATGTATTACACATTTTTTGAGAAGCCAGCTGCATGGATTGCCCCCAGAGCTTGGAATCCTGGTTCTTGAGACACTTGTAGATGAACTGCACTGCAGGGATAGCTTTGTCCCGAACATGCTGCAACATTTTCCCCTTCTTCAAGTTGTCCAGCTCTTGTAGGACGACCCAGGGAATGATTAATGCAAGTCTATCAACTCCTGGAAGGAAAAAAACCACCACCAATAAACAAAGGTATTTGCTGGAGCAACACAAACTACTACAGAGAACTTTCAATTCAAGCATCATATTTATGCAAGTTCACACTTTTTTGCCAGTAGTTTTCACAGTCCTTGCTTGAGAGAATCTAGCATCTGAAAAAGAGCTGAAAAAGGCTGACTTCCCTCTTTCTAATCTAACCTCAATCTGGCACTACACCAATTACATAGAAAAGTGACAGTACCAGGCAAACAAAAGGGAGACACAATTTTAACCAGCAGAATACTTTTACGACATTAATAACACATATTTGCACCGATTATCTTGGCACACACACACTGTAAGATGTTGCAGCAAGGTGAAACAGAGCTAGAATACCAGGCTGCACACACCCAAGTGACCACAGCAGTCACTGTGCCAAAACAAGCAGCAAAAAAAGCAGCAATGGCTTGTGTTCATTGGCAACCAGCACTCCTAAACCAGGAACAGAAAGCGTTGCTTATTGGACCATGGTTTTATTTGTAGGTAAGTATAGGCTGAACTTTAAAGCTTTTATATGAAATACAGGGGTAAATCAGAAGTTTAATGACTGCTCTGTTGGTCTCCCCATGACAAATACTTCAACTGTTTTCTTTCTCATTCACATTATGAGAACAGAATTTTGAAAAAATGCATTAATAATCATCTGCTTTACAATAAATAGGCTGGGAATCAGCAGCCTTCCCAACATAGTGGGACTAGTGCAGGACCGGACACTAGGAGCTGCAGTATTCTAAAAAGGCATCTCAGTGTACCTTAGACAGCAGCATTCCTAACCTTGGAGAAGAAATACAGTCTGACACACTCCTGAAAATCACTCAGACCCTAAGGAAAGGAATTTTCCAGGTGGCTGGAATAAGTGTATTCATTAGCTGAAAGCATCAAAGCACCCCAGGCATTCTGACAGATTCCAGATGTGCCTACCAAGAACTGACACGCACGATCCCAATCCTGCAGACATTAAATAACCAACAGCTTCCTAGAATATTAGAGGCAAATATTAAAGACAGAGTCTGCACTCTGAATTCCTGAGAAATTGCTCAGTTCTGCCACCTTTACCAAGACAGAATCAAAGCACTGACTGACTGTTCAATGCTTTTTAGATTGTTTTATATTTCTAGAAAAAGAAATGCTAAAAGCAGACTAGAAAAAAGAGCTATCACTAGTAAGGGGTTGAATGCTTAAATTATGCTCTTAGAAAGGGTTAAGACTTATTTACTGCTAAGAATCTAAGCATATTTCTGGGAATATCTGCCATGATTCTCTGCAGGTACATGGGCTGTAAGCACAGTAGGTTCTGCTTCCACAGCTGAGGTTTCCCTAGCATGCAGCTGGTTTGGGGTCACAGAACCAGGCTCTGTGTGTGCCTTCTGCCTCTGCATGAAACCTGCTGCCTTTTCAAGGAGCCCAGGGCTTGGTTTCCTTCAGGTATCCTGAAGGTCTTACAGCATCTGTTTTTCTTGCTCATCAGAACATATTTACACACCTGGTATATCCTCAGATTTCAGGGATCTCACAAACTCAAGGTGACTAATCATTATATTTGTGTCAATCACCACTAGGATGTTCAGACCAGAACTAAAAGCCCCTAGGGGAAAAGAAGAGAAAAAAGAGAAAACAGCAGAAATAATCAGTTGTGTGCTCCCTAGTCAGACCATCAATAACTGTAATTACTTGTTGCAACTAGAGAGCAAAGCAGATCCAATCATGACATACCAGCAGAAGTATTTAAATCCTGTTCTGGAAGATCTATATCCATGCTTGTAAGTTCTCCACAGGTCTGTACTACAGAAAGGGCCATCCTCTTCTCCACACGAGCAACGTGCAAGTCTTCAACTATCTGCATCTACAGTGAGAAAGTGAGTATGTGTGTAACCCATTGGAAGGAATCACTTCATAATTATTCCCCAAAAATACACTTTTGCATTAAAGGTGTTAAAATCGCTTCAAAATGATGTCTGAAAAACTTTAAGTCAGTATAGAAAATGTAAATCCACGAGAACTTCTACATATTCTCCAGTAAAGACATCCAAAATATGGTCTAGAAAGATTTATGACCTTTCTACATGGTATTCAAAAACTTTGCTGTATTTTTTGCTACACAAACTGCAAGTTTCCTAACAGGCACTTCTTAAAAAATACGTCTCTCTTCCAACTAAGAAGTTAGAGGATGAAAAATGAGATAGCTGGAGCATGTGAGCAACTATGAAGGCCCTTTTGTTGCACATGGTAACAGAAAGACACTCTTTATCTCAGAAAGTTCCTGATTAGCAGCACTTCAGCAAGTTTGCTTAGTTTTTTAAATAAAAAACTAAGCTCTACATTTGAGTGTAGATCATGAGTCAACAATGCCAAATACTAGGAAAGGTCATGGAATTGTCCAGTTACACAACCTTGGTGCCCGTGGTCTTTAAGACAACGCAGAAGTGTTAAATGAAAGCATTACCAACCTCTTGGTCTGTTTCTGTGCTCTGACTGTCTTGAAGGGGTGAAAAGTCTTCAGAGCTCTGTAGGGAGAATTAAAAACACCACAAACACATACCCTACCAACATCACAAAATACCAAGGAATACTGAGGTACAAGGGATTCCCCACATCAGGAGTTTTGGAATACAGCCCTACAGTGTTAAACAAGTCCCTCACTCACCTTTGGATCAAGCACAGGCTTTCTGACCTCACCTCCTTGGTAGGAGTCAGAGGTGCAGGGGTCCTCAACATTCTAGAAACAAGCAGGAACAGAAGAACAACACGTGTCTTAGAGGGTTTTTTAGAGAACACTGGGTAGTCCAAAGTGAATAGGGAACATAAACTACAGTTATTAGCATCTACAGTATCATTTTAATAGGGCTTAGGTGCATGGCTTTCTTTCAAATAAATAACAGTGGATTACACAGCAAATTCCATTCTGAACATTAATCCCCCACCTTTTTTTTCAAGCACATTGAAAGTGCTTGACCAGGCTGCCCAGAGAGGTTTCGGAGTCTCTATCCTTTGCCCTGGACAATGAGCTCTGGCTGACCCTGCTTGAGCAAGGGGGCTGGACTGGATGATCTCCAGAGGTGCCTTCCCAATGGCTCCAAGGGAGCTGGGGTGGATGATCTCCAGAGGTGCCTTCCCAATGGCTCCAAGGGAGCTGGACTGGATGATCTCCAGAGGTGTGTTCCAACCTCAATGGCTCCCCAGCTTTGCATGTAATAACTCTTAGCATACACACAAAATGCTCACACTACTGCAACACAAACTGGAATCTCCAAAGATGCTGGGCATTTTCACCACAACAACAGCAAAAAACCCCCATGCTCAAGATCCAGCTTGTGTTTGGCTCTGCACCACAACCTGAGCTTAGAAACAAACCTGTCACAGATAAAAGGGAAGTTCTGCAGCACACATACCAATTTAGTCCCATATCCACCCCAAGCTCTCCAGGCATCACTCCGCTAGCAATGCTCTGTCTGGCAGCAAGTTTTCATTGCCTCAGTTTATTCATTCAAAAAATGAAATAACCATATCAGCTCAAACCAAAAAAATCAGCTGATTTATACCTAAACTAAAATATTCCACACCCCCAGCAGCAAAGCAAAGCCATGGAAACTTCTGTGCAGACACAGACAGTCCCAACATCCAAGACCTTTACTCTTCCGGTCTGTTTAACATTTAGCTGAGGAACATGGAAACAAGGTTTACATTAGGATCAGAAAAATCCACCTAGTTAGCTATGAAACCTGGCTGGATTCTGCAAAGAAGACAGTCTGCTCATATAAATCTGCCATGAAGAAACCATCCTGAAACATCTACATAATACAAAGAACAGGGTACTCATTACCTGCTTAAAACACAATGCTGTGGCTTCCAAGTCTCCTTCTTCAGTTCCTGAGTGCTTAGGAGCTTTAGGAGAACCAGGGCCGTGTTTCCTGCGCTTCCAAGAGTCCCGTCGTGGTGGAGTTTCAGATGCGGAGTGTGATGATCTGTGTTTACTCATGTACCTCTTTTTCTCAGCAAAGTCCTTATATTCCTCCTCCTCCTCTTCTTCCCAGAAGCTAGATAATGCACTTGGCTCCTTACTGGCAGGTCTATCACCATGCCCAGTCCCTGCAGAGCTGTCAGGTGGCTTTTTGGGAATTCTGACATCTTTACTCTGCTTTTTTGAGCTCTCTGCCTTTTTATGCGGTACCTCGTACACAGAGGACTGAAACTTTTCTATCATAGCTTGTTCTGCTTTTAGCTTGAGTTTACAGAGTTCAGCTTTCTCTCTCTTTTTCTTCAGTGCTTTGTCCCTCTGAAGTTCAAAGCTGTGCCAGAGCCTTTTTCCTTCTCTTCCATCAAAGCGACTTCTTTCCTTGCTGGCAGTCACCGCATCAGGAGTGCGGGTGGTTTTGCCATGTTTGATTTCTCTGGCTTTAAACTGGATCACTATTTTCTTCTGCCTTTCAGTATGAATTGAAGAACCATCTGGGGTTTTGCTTCTCTTTGGAGATTTTTCCTGGGATCTTCCATCTGCATCGTGAAAAGCACGAGAACTTCGGTGTCGCTTCTTCTCATGCCCATCTTTCTCTGGTTTGGACCTACAGAAATATGATCAAGAAAGTAATGTAATTTAGCTCACTTAATGGAAAAGAGCAACAAAAAAGGCACCTGCATTTGACTGAGACAAAGCTAAGCATTTATGGGCACCATATTCCTAAATATGAACTTGAAGCAACAGCTGTCCTTCAAAATAGTTTGATATGGCATTTTTTGGATTTACCTTTCTCCACTCTGCAGCCATTTTAGCTTCAAGAAAATGGAGAAAAAGCTTTTTCTGCATTCACTGTTGGTTTGAGAGACACCCTACACAGCAGTTTCTTCTTATCACACAGATAAGTTAACAGCAGTTCAGTGATAAAGGAGGTGTGTTACCTAAAAGGTCAGCTTGGTCACACAGTGCCAAAACACACACAGCTTTCTAACTGTTTATCCTGCACTGACTGGGAAACTTGGAAAGGGAACAACGGAGGAGAATATAATACCATTCTACAGAATTCATTAATTATATGAAAAATTATTAGAAAAATTTCTTATAGGAGCAGAGAAAACACTCAGTAATTATATTTACTGTACACTAGGTTTAAAATATCTAAAGAAAGACAGGTCAAAACACCTTATTTTATTTGGTGAACAGGTTGAAAAAAACTCTTCAGCATTAAATGGTCTGTGATTGCTATATTTTGAAGTAGTTCTATTTAATGACAGATTGAGAATTTACCTCTGAAGTTCTGTTTCTCCTTTTGCAGTGTGCTTGTAAGATCTTGTGTCTTCAGAGTTCTGAAAAAAAAAATTCAGGGGCTTACAAAGGAAACTGCAGTTGAAAAAAACAACTTCACAAGCCAATGTCAAAACTGGGTGGTTTGCCTGCTTAGAGAAACACTAAGGTCAAAGGGTGCCAAGGATGTGCATGCAAAGATAAGGGTGCAAAGGGTTTAGCAGCACTTCATGATTTAATCATGGAGCACTTTAATGCTTACAAAGTGATTCAACAGGGTCCACTACAGCAGTGACAACTACAGACCTCAGTAACATTCCTACCATGATCAATTCACAGGCACTCACTCAGGTAAAACCATGTGTCCACATGTAGTTTTTATACACCTCTGGGTTATACAACTCAGTTTTTCCCCAAATCACAGCAGGGCGTAGGAAGTTACAACAGAGAATGGTAACCATGGATTATTTTGGATAAGGAAGCTCCAGACAGTTCATCCTTTCACAAATAATTCACTCCTTCAATAACTGGGGCCTGCTGACTCAGTGAGGCCATTAGGTCACTACTGCAGTGATTTTTCCTACCTAGAGAGGCTTTATCTGGTTTACTTCCACACTAGAGAGCACTTAATGCAAAAATCAAAGGCTTGCAGAAACCAGGGGAGTCCTCAATTAAGGCAGTTCCGAGAAGTTCTGCCTGTGGCTGGTTCTGGAGCTGCAGGACCAATACCAGCAATGCAAAGAACAAACAGAATGACAGACAATTCCAAAGGCTCCCCCCGGGGTCACATGCACACCCCGGCTGGCCCCAGCAGCTGGAAAGCACTGAAGGAGCTCCCTTGGGGCAGGTGGAGCTCATGATGTTGCTGAGACAACTTCTGGTCATAACAAACCCATTTCCAGCTGCTCATTTCTCTCTTCAAGGCCTATTCCTTGACAACCATGAGTTTTCATGACATTTTCAACATTTCTTTTCAACCTACCTCCCCCTTTTCCCAAAAGTTTCCACTTAATTTAATCATCATAAGCAAATTTTATTTTTCCTCTCCTCCCAGCACAATCAGTTTGGGGTACAAGACACCTCCCACCCATGCTGGGATCACACTGCAGGACACTTGCTCCTGTTAGATTTCCTTATCATCTTTTTGCTGTTAAAGCTGTATTCTTCAAACTGGTGAGGCATTAGCAATGGCAATAAGCTACAGTATCAGGTTTTAAGCCAAGTGTTTACCCTTTGTATTACAGAAGTAAAAAAACCCAAAACAATAAAGCATCCTAGGATAAGTTAATTTCAAAAGACAAATTGAATAATAGTAAGGAAATCAGGGCAAGAAAGAATAGTTACAAACATGTGACTTTGAACAACATTTTCTCCATGATCAGAAAGTTTCTAACATGAATAGATCAGTTTATAAGGCCATAATCATACTTATTTATTAACAGTTGCAAAAAATTGTTGAGACGACAGGTAAAAGCTCTCTTACTTCATACATATTCCTTGCAAAATCCAACAGGAAAAAAATCTAGCAAATTTAAGTGTGGACTTAATAAACTACTGATTTATCAACTATGTATTGCACTTCTGAGAGTAAACAACCTGTCAGAAGTGGACACAAACAATAAAATACAATAGGAAGCTACACACAAGTATGACCAAAAGGTGACAACTCCTGTAGCACCTGTATTTTACAAGTGATTCAGTGAAAGCTGACTCACTAGATACAAATATGTACTAGAATATGCTGAGAATTTTGGTCATTAATTTATGTCTCAGTGGCTAGAAGGAAATGTCTGAGAGTCGCTGACCAAAATGCTGTGAAGTACAACTTGTGGTTAATCAGAAAATTAGGATATATGATCCAAGATCCAGAACAGTCCAAGAAAACAGCACTGGTTTCAGTATCAATATTAAACCAAACTTTCTTCAAACAGAAAGATACACTAAAATGAAAAAGTGTCTTATTTTCTGATACCCATACTACTCACAGCCTCTGAAGAAAAACACATTTATCTGCCCAACTCAACCCTCCTCCTGCTCTTTATGACCCTGTCTTTAAATTGGATTCATCCTTCTACCACAAGGCTGCTAACCAATTAATGTTCTCTTGAATGTAGGAGGTTGAATTAAGATATAAAAGTAATAATACTTCTGCCCCTACTTTGTCATCCTGGCCATCCAAAGCGACTTCTTTTGCAGATAGTTTCTTCAGCTTCTTTTTAGACATCTTCAAATCCTATGAAAAACAGCATGTTGTCTTTATTGCTTGTTTTAAGTTTTTAGATCCAGATGACCTAAAAATAAGTTCTAACTGCACAGAGAAAAATACTTTATAATAGTCCTCTTTTGTTTTCTCATTACAGATCCACAGCAGATCTCAATAGGGTTAATTAATTACTCACATCAGAGGGGACACCAGAGCAGAAACGACAGCAATTACACCTCCCCAGAGACACCTATTTTGTACCAGCAAACAAACAGAAACTAGCATCCTTCAACACCGAGTCGTATAACCAAATTTTAAGCCAGTCGGACATTGGCAGGGGCTGCCCAGGGCAGTGCTGGAGTCCCCATCCCTGCAAGTGTCCAAGGAAGGCCTGGACGTGGCACTCAGTGCTCTGGGCTGGGGACACGGTGGGGATCGGGCACAGCTTGGACTGGTCGGGCTTGGAGGGCTTTTCCAACCCAGCCGAAGCTGTGACTGTCTGAGGCAGTTCCGGCTGTGCGACTGTCGCCTTCGGTCCCTCCCGAGCATGGAGCAATTACAGTGACATCCCCTCAGCAGCAGCTCCTCCACACAAGCAGCGCACAGCACCAGGAAGTTCAGGGCAGCTGTGGAAAGCTTCACCCAGAGCTCCCAGCGAGGCGATGCCCAGATCCCAGACCCGAGCAGGGCAGCCCGGGACCGGCTCCGCCCTGAGGCGCGGGCAGCACGGGGCTCTGCAGGAGCCTCTCACGGGGGGCTCCTGCCTCACTCCCTCCGAGGGTACAGCCCGGGGGCCCGCAAGGCGCCGGGGGCGCTGCCAACAAACACAGCTCCCCTCCCCTTCCTTCCGTCCATTTCCCTTCCCCTCCTCCCTCCTCACAGGACGCCGTGCGGCGCCGCCTCACCCCGCTCGGCCGCTCCCCGGCGGGCCCCGCGGCAGCTGTCGGGGCCGTTCGGGCGGCTCGGGCCGTGCCCGGCGCGGTCNTTTGCTGCTGCAGCCTTACGGCTGGAGTGAACTGACTCTTCTAATTAATTCTTTTTATCGTGTAAGTGTACTTTAGGCTCTCTGAAGAAGGGTTGTTCTGTTTGTGTGTGATCAGAGATTCCCGGTGGGCATTTAAAAAATGCTGATGTCTTGGTTCGGTAGCAGCCTGCCTTTCTTCATCGTTCAGTGTGAAAATTTACCTCTCTCCTTGTATGTTTACATATTAACTAGCTTTTTTTAACATATATTCGTATTATCCTTTTCAACCATTTTAGCCTCTCCACATGCTCTGAAGATGCAGACTGTCCAACTCTGCTGGTTTTTTGTCACTGCTTTGCTCCCACTATACATTTTTATAACTGTTTCCACTTTTCCCTCAATCAGTAGTTGTTAGGGATTTCTTACCAAACGTGCTTTTACTTACTCGTTTTCTTTCTGTCTTTATATTAATAAAGCATGTAGAAACTATCACCAGGAATCCTGCAACTTTTTAATGGAGCAGTAGGCTCCATGAAATCTTTCTTAGGTGGGTTGTCAGCTTAAAACAGGTACGTGAGAAGTACAGCAACAATCCCTTTGTAGGAATGCACCTAATAATTTTACTCTGTGCTTCTATTTTTTCAGGTTTTTGAGCCCCTGTCTTGAGGTATTCCTGCCATTTTCTCTCTCTGTCAGATTTCATAATAACAGATATTTTTACCCGACAGCAGTGTTTAAAAGAAAACAAACAAAGGTAGCCCAGGGGAATCTGAAGAACTGCTGTAAGATCCTTCCAGCCTTTCTTAAGTTGTGGTCAGGAATAGGTGGACAGGCAAGACCAGCAAAATCAGAGAACCATGGAATCATGGAATGGTTTGGGTTGGAAGGAACCTTAAAGCCCATCCTGTTCCAGCCCCTGCTATGGGCAGGGACACCTTCCACTATCCCAGGTTGCTCCCTCCACATCCAGACCAACCATCCATTCCCACATCCTCTGGAAATAACTTCCTACACAAACCAGTTTGTAGGTCCATGTTTTCTCCATGAGGTGCATCCCAGTTTCTGTGTTGGGACAGACAGCCCCTGGTTGCCTTTTGTGCCCTCTCTGCACCTCCTGTCTGTCCCATCCAGGCTGAAAAGCCTTGGCCTGCTCTTCTGCTTCTCAGTAGTTGCAAAATGATGTCCAAGCTTCATTTCTTGTTACCCATGGTTGAAACTTCAGCAGTCCCACCTCTCCCTGGAATCTCACTGGGAGCAGGACAATATTTATAGATTTGTGTGGCTTTCTGAATCCATTCCTACTGCTTCCTTATATCCCTTGGACAGGGATATAAGGGCCACACCTTCTGGGGATTTCTACCTCTTCCTTCAGTTATTTTCCCCGGGTTTGACTATTCTCATCATTGTATGGCCCCATCTCTCAGCCTCTTTAAATGCTTGAAATTCTTCACCAGGTCCATCTGTACTGCCCAGGAAGTGATTCATTTGCACCAGCACTTACCCTCATCACTGCCTCTGCTGATAGCAAATTCCTCCCTTAGTCCCTTCTTTTATACTGTTTGATTTAACTAAACTGTTATCCAACTTTTTTAGCTGATGGTAAATTGTCAGGGGAATTTGGAGGTCCTCCTTGCCTGCTTTGCCTTGCTTCACTGCATCCTGCCAGCAAACAACTGTAAAGGTTATTTTGTTCACCTTAGACATCTGATACTGATGTGTGAATAGTCATTTCAGCTGTCCAGGATTACATTTTTCCACAGTGGTTTCCAAGGATAATTGGAGTGAAAATTCATCTCATACTATTCTCCTGCATAGTTTTTTTTTCCTCCTTCATGCTTGTAGTCATCATCAGATTATTGGAAACAAACGAATGTGTTTGTATAGTTCAGTTACATCAATGACACTTCTACTGTGTTTTTGTTTGGTTTTAAGATGGTTTGGTGGTCTCTGAAAACGTGAAAAGCAACAACATTGATGCGAAAATTCCCGAGTCAGGATTGGAAGCTGAAGACAAAGGAGCAGAGGAAGAACACCCAAGGGAATCTGATAGCAACATTTTGGATGTATCATCTGATTACCCACGAGGTTTGTTAATAAACTCTTAATATTTGTCCCATGTGCTGGAGGAAGGGTAGAAATACTAGGGAGGAAATCTAAAGGGAGGGTGTGAAATCTCATTTTAAAACTCACCTCTGTATCCTGACCACGTGGACCAGTTGCTTTGTCTGGCCTAAGAAAACCTGAAGATTTATCCTGTAAAAACGTTGTAAGCTTAAAGTTGCTACAGAATCTGTGTTACAGTGGACTGGGAAGTTCTGTGTGCTGGAATCAGTAAAGCAGATTTCAACCGTATTTTCTTGGTATTGGCAAATTCTGACTGATAAGTTGAAAAATCAGGTGGTAGATTTAAACTTTAAATTGTTTAGTATGGGAAAGAAAAAAAAGATAGAATTTAATGTATCCTGGCTCCGTAGTGAATAATTGTTCTTAAATTGGTCCACTTATAGTTGATATTTAGTTTTGCCAGTGAGTTCATATGATGTTTTTGTACTGCTTTTGTGCATGATTTGCATTCACTAAAAATTACTAAGCAGTAAAACCAGGTGCAAAGGGAATGTGACTAGATCTTTTCAGCTGTTTTTTTTTTCAAATTAGGGTCTTTCTATCTTACAAAGTTTGTGTGTCAGTATTAAAAGGAAGTAGAAACATATGAAAATATATGGATCTTATTAAATGGCTATTCTGGGGATAATTTTTGCAGTCATTTGTGCTGCCATGGAAGTAAAAGGAGAAAAGTATTTCAGTTGCTACTGCAGTCATTCTCTAACAGTGCTAGATTTGATATGTTGCATAGAAAAGTAGCAGTAAACTAAAAGCAAATTTTAAACTAAGAATGTTTAATTTCTAAATATTTCTGGTTTTTTTTTAGACAAACATATTTCAATTCAGAGACACCTTGCTGATCTAGAGAAACTGGCTGACCTGAGAGAAGGTGAGTTGTCCACAGCAGTGTCCCAGAACACAGATCTTCATGTTACAGATATTTACATTTTCCTTTAGATTTTATCTTTAACACATTACTTATATTTATGATATTTAAAGATGAGGGATTTTGTAAAAAAGGGCTTTATGATTTATTCTCTTATTCTGCTAAATTCTGCTTGAGAGGTTGTTTGACATTCAGCTAGTTTTTATTTAGGTTACTGCTTCAAGGGCTTCAACACCTTTGTACACAGCCTTGCCTTTGCTTTTTGTGTCTCACATGCAGGATTTTCAATAATTATTTTATATTTTTCAAAATTATTTTATATAGGGTACATTGCCTTATTTTGCAGCTTAAATAGATATAAGCTGCTTGTTTTGTCCAAAAGATTGAGGAGTTGGAACAACAAAATCTTGTTTTAACCTCCTGATGTGTTGGAGATTTTGGTTTGGTGGGGGTTTTTAAACATTTCAAGTCTTTGCATGTCATCTGTAAAGTTCTGTTGTTTCTCAGTGCTTTTCAGAAGTTTCATTAGCTTCTTGTTGCTGGAGTGAAAAATGCTGGAAACCAAAACCCAAAAGTTGTAGAAGTTAATAATTTTTAAAGTTGTAGTGATTTTGGTCTGTAGTCTATGGAGCAGAAAAGGAAACCCATAAATTTGAAGTTTGTGCATGAAATAGAATGTTCCCTGAGGATTTAATCTTTAACTCATGTTGATTTTACCTTCAGGCTTTTTTCTCTTGGCCTGCATCTCGGCTAACACAAATGGTAACTGCATTTCATGTTTCTCATAGTTTTTAATTGTATTTTCAGATGAAAGGAAGCCTTGTCCATTGTGTCCTGAGGAGAAATTCAAAGCTTGCTATAGCCACAAACTCCATCGTCACTTGCAGAATTTGCACTGGAAGGTTTCTGTTGAATTTGAAGGTAATGGCAATTGGGTTTGAACAGTAAATACTAGAAGAAATTGTGAGTATGTTCTGTGTTTCATCTTTCAAAATTCCTCTTGACTGAAGCATTTTGTTTTCAGCCCTGAATTAGAACCATATTTTGACAGAATGAATTTTGAGGTGGGATGTAAAATATAAATGTGAAAGAACTCTATTCTTCTCCAGCCAGAATGGTTACAATTATGCATTTTCTCTTTAGAAAAACACCAATAATTTCTTGGCATGTCATGAAAATTACCATAAAATTTAAAATATGTGTGTAATGAAAACTACTTCAATAAAAGTTTTAGTTATATATTAATAATAATCAGACACACACAGGTGATCAATTTTAGTGGATCATAAAGGTTCCATGGGTTCCAATAAACACTTGAAGTCTTTATGTAGTATCAGTACTTAGTAGCTTTAGTTGTTTTTTAATAAACTCTGTGATCTGCTTGTGAGATGCATTCAAATCCCTGCAAGAAGTTTATGAAGGAAAATAAAGTGAGCAGTGTGTGTTTTTTAAAAATGCAAGTGTATGGGTTTGTGGCAAATAAAGTGACTATTTAGAGGATGGGCAAGATGAAGTTGAACTATAAATTTTCTAATTGGAGTATCAGGTATATCATTTTGGTTTTCTTTAACTGCAACATACATTTATAGAGAGAGTCTTCACACAAGTCTTTTAGCCAGGTAACAATATTTTGTGAAAGACTCAGAGGTACTTTTGAACTGGAGACTTGGTGTAGCTTTGTAAGATGCTCAGAGACTTACTTTAATAAACTTTAAATTCTTTGCATTTTAAAGTTTAAAACGTATAATTAGCTGATACATTTCTTTGTGCAGAGAGTGAATGTACCAGATAATTGGTGATGTTCTCTTGTTGCTGTCTGGTGAAATCTGAAGTGAGAGCATGTGGTGCAGGCCACAGACGTGCTGTTCATTTACTCTTCTGGGATGGCATTTGTTTTCCAGGGTACAGAATGTGCATCTGTCACTTATCCTGTCGGCCAGTAAAACCCAACCTTGTTGGAGACCAGGTAAAAATGCTGAATCCCAGAAATTCTTCCTACTGTACAAAATGGGGGAATTGGGTGACTGAGGGGAACTTTTGAGATCTGCTTAGTTGCCAGATATGTCTTGCTCCTCTGTGTGATGCCAAAAGCTTGTTGGTCCAGGATGTGTGATAGAACCCTTGGGTAGCTGCATGTGCTTGTGCCACTCTCAGTGTGGGGGGCAGCTGCCCAGGTCAGCTCTGGCTGTAGATTCCAGATATTTTGAGTGCTCTAGAGGTAACAGATGACTTCTCATATGCCTGTGTTCAGTTCTACTTCAAGCGTGTTCTATGTGTTCTGGAACTACATAAAACACTCTCTTTTACAGACATTGTCAAAGATGGGAGCTCATTACCACTGTATCATCTGCTCAGCGACTATAGTACGAAGAACTGACATGATCGGGCACATTAACCGTCACGTGAATAAAGGAGAGACTGAGTCGAGGTTTATCACAGGTGAGCTCTGACTGACAGGAAACATTCAGTCCTTTTCTGTCATGTACCACCTGCAGTAACTGTGAGAAAAGGAAAAATTCAGAAACAGAGTTAGCCTTTCTAGTGAGAAATCTGCCCTTAATATTTCAGAACTTGTGTTTCATCAGAGTTGTGATTTAGTCTTGCATTGACCAGTTCCTGTGTTCTTACTGAGATAACTAGTACTCCCCTCACCCTTAATGTTGTAATGGAGCTTGTGTGTCTCCAAAAGAGTGAGGGACATGACATCCACAGAAAAAAAAAAAAAAAGTCTGGAGTAAATCTTTCTGCAGTGAAGAATTCTTAGCTTTTTATCCAGACTGCACCAGCCTGGGTTCCCAAAACAAGGTGATGTTTTTTCAGTCCCAAAGTGTCAGGATAGAGGTGTCAGTAGTTCTTTGGTAAATTGCAATCCTACCTGACTTTGTCCAGAATGAGACTTTGGTTTCTAAACTTGCATAAACTAGGTTAAAAACCTTTAAAATAATTGGAATGCCAGTAGTTTGATGCCTGGGCATCAGTTTGCATGTCTGGAAAGTGATAGTAGTACCATATTCCATTTATACCATTTGTACCATTTGTATATTTTGTGCTGTGAAATACATTGATCTCTGTGTGCTTCCTTCAGAGCTGTGAGTAAAGAATGGCCCATTTAGCATTTTTTAACAAAATGCATGAGGTGGTTTTTCCTCACAGAAGGAGGAGAAATCCAGAGGTTTTGTGATCTGTAGGCACTGGGCAGCTCTTGGTGCCCCTGAAGGTGGAGCAGATCCACCATGTGTGTGTTTGAAAGCCCTGGGAAAGGCAGGGTCATATCCAGTTGATACAAATTTTTCCTGGTTGTTCCTAGGTACGTTTTAGACTGTGGAATTGCTCAGAGGAGTGGCAGCCCGTGTTTACAGCTGTCAGATCTGAAAGCTTGTTTTGCTACAGGCTGTCTACACAGAGCTCTGCTGCTGGAATTGTCCATGTGCTTGTGCTGTTCATGCACATTTTGTGGGGCTGTTCAATAACTTAAAATAGATGAAGGATTTTCAGGGATTTTTGCAGTTCATTGAGACACATTCAGGACTCTGTTAACAGAGTTTTAATTAATTAGCAATGTATTATGTTTAAACATGCAAAACAAATATGCTTAGGCTCAGGACGTGGCTTTCTTAAACTGGAGTGGATACAGAAGAGCCCAACTGAGAAACAAATCTGATGTTTTATGAGAAGAAAATTGTGGTAGAGCGTGATCCTTATTTGCCACTTTTGAGATTAGAAGATAAATTGTTGCCTGCTTCTCCCCTCATCCTTGTAAACTGGTCCATGTGCTGGTTGGACTGCAGCATAACCCAGACTTCTTGCTTTATGGGAGCAGTTTTTTAGTGTAATTTACCAACTGTGTTAATATTAATTTCAGTTCTCACCAATTCTTTTCTTCTGCCTCAATTACTTGTTTCAGTTCGTGCTCCCAAGTCATCTTACAAAGTGGTGAAGGAGTCAGCCACAGATGTGCAGGTTCTTCCCAACCACTCCACGCCCCAGAAAACAGATTCCTATTTTAATCCTAAAATGAAACTCAACAGGTGAGAGAGCAGGGAGTGGGAGGATGCATCAGAGGGGGGAGTTTGTAGAGAAATATATGTGTTTTGAAAAGTAACCTTGTGAAACTTCTCTTCAGAGGGCAGGAGAAAGGAGTTTCATATCAAAAAACTCTTCTTGACAAATTATATTTCTGCCCAAGAACACTATATGTGAAATAGTGTAATTTCTGAAGTAATTAAGTATTTTCCTGTAATTAGTAGATACTACTTTAAGAATACTCTGCTGTAGAATTCAACTTTTCAGCATAGCTGAGGTTTTTATTGGCAGTTCTTCCCTGTAAAAAGTGGAGTTCAGCTTAAATATCCCACTGTTAATTTAAAGGGAGATAAATAAGGAAAAGGAAGCAAAACTGTTCTCTCACCTTACAGACTATGGTCATTTTTATCTTCCAGGCAGTTGATATTCTGTGCACTGGCCGTGCTTGCTGGGGAGCGCAAACCCATTGAATGTTTGGATGCTTTTGGTGCCACTGGTAAAGTCCATTTCTTTAAGATTTTGGTTAATATCCAATAGGAGGAAGCAGCAGAAATCCATAACTGACATCGCATACTCAAAAATAATGTGAGATACACAATAATTCTCTTCCTTAGGCAGGGAGTCCTGAGCTTCCATACAAAAAGACAGCTATCAAAAGCTGTATTAAGGCTTTTAAAAAGGCTGTAAATAATATTAAAGTTCAGTGGTCTTCTTAAAATCAGTTGTCTTACTGTCCTTAAATTCCGTTTTTCCACAGGAATCATGGGATTGCAGTGGGCAAAGCACCTCAGAAGTTCTGTGAAAGTTACAATTAACGATTGTAATGAAAATTCTGTGACAATGATTAAGGAAAATTGTCATTTAAACAAAATGAAGGTGAAACTGAATACTAGGGAAGAAGACAATGATGAAACTGTGGGAAATGGAGAAGAAAACAGTGACACCATTGAGGTGACAAAAATGGATGCCAATGTTGTCATGCATTTGAGATCATTTGATTTTATGTAAGTGTTGAATGTTTCTGTCAATTTTCTGGTTTGGTAATGACACACCCCACCCCACTTCCCAGTATATGATTATTTGGAGAAATTCAAATTATGAAAGAATCAACCAGCAGTCACTTGAAATGTAATTTTGTTGTCTCAGAAATGGTGTGGGGACAGAACTTTAATCTTAAATGATTTAGAAAGTGCTGGAAAAATATTGGTCTTTCTGACATTCAGAATGGGTTACAAATATACGTGAAAATTTTAACCCAGGCTGGGGTTTTTTTATAACTTCATTGTCTGTTTGCTGAGGGAAATACTAAATCAGTTTTGGGTTTTTTTAAAACTTGTTTCAGTTTAAAATGCTGTTTGTTGCATCTCTTGTTCTTATCTATTTTGCAGCATATTAACTTTGAATTAAAGCAGGCTGATTCTTCCAGGTTGGGTATATAGATGCATGCATTCAAACCCTATACAGATATCAAAATAAGTGATGGGATTTTTTTGTGTTATTAATGACTAACATTCAGATCTAAGCATTGCTGGAAGTTTTAGTCCTGTTCCTTCTTTCTGTTTTAAATGTGATGATAGGTGAAGGTTATAAAACAGTGTTTTCCTCAGTAAAGCCAGACTTTGGAACATTTATAGACACTCAGTGGCACATCCTTTCTTTTCAGCCATTTGGACCCCTTTGGAACTTCTGTGAATTACCTGGACTCTGCCTTTAGAAACGTGAGAAACCTTGGGATTGTGTCACTGACATCCACAGACATCAGCTCCCTCTATGCCAAGGCTCAGCACGTGGCCCTGCGTCACTATGGCTGCAATATTGTCAGAACAGAGTACTACAAGGAGCTGGCAGCCAGGGCTGTAATTGCTGCTGTCACAAGGTACTGCTAAACCATTTCCAATTAGGGTAAGAAATTATTAGGTAATTATTAGAAATAATTAGTGACTGGGGAAGGTGAAAATGCATCAGTAGGGTGGGGGGTGGGATGGTAATGTGAAAAAAAAAAATACCCAGACTTGCAAACTCTTCTATCTCTCTATCAATTTTGCCATTTTAGAGCTCCATAGGACTTCCTAAATACAAAATTAACTGCTTGAATGGCTTCTAGCTAAGCCTTTCAGTTAGACTTGCTTCAGTGGAACCTGATGTTCACTGCAGATCCTCATACTTGAGGTTAAAAAGATGGATGTGGTTACTGACTTGTGAAATCAGTTATCTGCATATAGATACCCTAACTAAACTCAGTCTGTTAAATAAATTAAGACCTAAAACCTAATTGGAGAAAAAAGGTGCAGGCAAGAGGAGGGGACAACTGCTTGGGAAGGATGAGGAGGAAATGAAATCACCAGAGGTTTTGAGAATGCCGGAGCACAAATGCTGAGCTGAACATGTTTAGATTTCCCTTGTCCTCTCCCTGCTCATGTGATGATGCAGGTGGCAGACCACTATTTCTAGCTGTGATAAAAAGAAGTAAAATTAGATTTGCTTGGCCTGCCAGGAAGGCCACAAAATGAGGCACTTCAGAAAGAACACTTCCTCCTGATCTCTCAAATCTTCAGTACCCCTCTCTGGGAAGTGGACGAGCTCAAGAACCGTGCAGCAGGTTCAGGTGTCAATGGCACTGTTTGCCTGCTAAATTCAGTACAATGTGGTTTTTGTGTGTGTTTCTCCCCCCAGAGCTGCAGCTCGCTGTAACAAAGGCATTGAAGTGCTGCTGGCAGTAGCTCTGGAACACTTTGTTCTGGTGGTGGTCAGAGTTTTACGGGGCCCAACCACTGCGGATGACTCGGCAAAGAAGGTCCGATACCTCATCCACTGCCAGTGGTGTGAAGAGAGGGTTTTCCAGAAAGAGGGCAATATGGTGGAAGGTAAATGGCTTTTCTTATGCAGTTTATCTCTCTGTTCTGTGCCTTGTTTATATTTATCCCATTAGTAGCAATTCCCTTGTATGTAACAGTGAGTGGTATGTGTGAGGTGGAGAGGGTGCTGTGCTTCATGGCCATGGGCTGGATCGATTGTCTGCATGGATTTTCCTGTAAATTGACTGGATTTGTGATACACATTGCTCAGGCTGTGGCTGCCCCATCCCTGGAGGTGTCCAAGGCCAGGCTGGACGGGGCTTGGAGCAACCTGCTCTAGTGGAACGTGTCCCTGCCCACAGCAGGGGGTGGGACTGGATGGGCTTCAAGGTCCTTCCAACTCAAACCATTCTGAGATCTGTTTCTACACAGGACATCCTCCCAGCCTGCTCTAGCTGCTGGAGCTGCCAGGATGCCTGGTATGTCCATGGATCTGCCACTTCAGGAAAAGCCCTGGGATAGGGACAGCCTTTGATACTCTTGGGTTCCTTCAGATGGCAGCAGCTGGATAGCTTTTGGTGTCAGATTGCTTTTCTGCTGCATTTCAGTTCCTTAAAATGCAGTGGACTGGGCAGTCTTGTTTTCCCCTGCTGTTGTTAATGGGCCGTCCTCACATACAGGTTAACAAAGATAGGAGACAAAAACTGCACTCCTGGAGATGCTGGTTTGAATTAATGTAAACCCTAAAACCTTGTTTCCAAATTAGAGGCTCTTGGATACCTTGCTGTCAGCTCATGGTGTCTTTGCCCTGCTCAGTCAGATGCATAAGCATGCAATGAGGCTGGTATTAAAAAGTTGTTAAAAAATCAGATAAAAGTTTTAAGGATGGGGATGAGTAGCTGAGTACAGTGTTATGGTAGAGATCTTAATTTGTAAGTGAACTGTTTGCTAATGCCTTAATTGCACCGGGCTTACAAGACTCGTAGGTGGACTGTGTTTTGCAGATGTAACTGGCTGATGTTTCAGATTTTGTAGTTGGCACTTACTGTTAACCTGGACAGCTGCTTATGTAATGATAGGAAGGCAGATATTTTCCTTGTTTAATGAAAGAAACTTAGGGAAATTATGTTGGTTTTTATTTTCATCAGTGTTTTAACACTGATTACAGATCAAGTCATCAATCACTAAATCTCACCATGAGCTGCTTGGCAGAAGTGAATGTAGTGTCACACATCTGCTGTTGCCCTTCCAAATACCTCACTGAAGTGAGCTCCCACTGCATCTCTCTGTCTGTGCAGTAACACAGGCATGGCTGGCTATTGCAAACAATTTAAATGCTGTTTTTCTGCTGCAGAAAACCCTTACCAGCAGCTGCCCTGTGACTGCCATGGCAGCATGCCTGGGAAGACAGCAGTGCTTCTTGGTCCTCTCTGGTAAGTTCACATCACAGGACACATTTGGAGAGTCACTCTGAGTCCAGGAGCTCTGAAGCTTAGCTGTTCATACCATAACATTTTTTATTTTAGCACTACAAAAGAAGGTACAGCAATCAAGAGGAGCACAGGAAACAAAGTGTGGATTTGAATTTAGTGGGATATTCAGTTTTTCCTTTTGTTCAAACCAGTTAATAAATAGTAACATATTTCAAATTTCACATTCAGTGCATTTATGGAGTATGTCCTGCACGGGAGAACCTGCCTCTGTGTTCCTCTGTTTGCCAAAAAGTAACTCCTGTTACTCTGTACTTGTGGAGAATTTATTAAATAAATCATGACATGTGCTGATGGTAATAAATACTACATTGCTTGTTAATTAATATTAATATGTAGAAACAAGAATAAATTTTTTAAAAGTCTTTAAGCTGTTTCAAATCAGTATTAAAAATGATTGGCAATCAACAGCACGTTTCTTGTGGGGGTTGAATGACTTTCTCAACATCTTAGGGCAGAAAAAAATGACTGTTTTTGAGATCTTGATTTTTCTTTTATTATTTTTTTTAAACAAGACCAGTGTTGTTGTCATTGCAAAAAAGTCAGTTCAGTGTAACATAATTGCTGATCAATTTGGCCAAGAGAATTTTGGAGCAGCTTCCATTAAGAAGCCTTAACTTCTGATTTTTCTTGCATTTTGTAGGTCAGGAGCTCTCTTTAACACTGGATTCCTCAGGAGGATGCTCCTGGAGGCTGTGCAGTATGGCTTGGATGAAGCTCAGCCACTCCTGAAGACATTAGTTTGTGAAGCAGAGTGCACAACTCCCAAACATTTTTCTACCCACAGTCCTGGTGATGAGAACAAACAAGGTAAGAAAAGGGGCAGCCTGTTCACAGAGAGGACTGGCTTTGTGGTGATTTTTAGAGATGTTGATCTGTGATAAGTTGTTTAGCAGCAGTGTATCCATGGAGTTGAATGCATTATTGAATAATTGAATTATTTCATTCTGTGTAATTAAAGCATTTTGCCACTTCACAGTAGAATTAATTTTGCCTTCTAATTGTATTCTAGAAGAGTGTGGTGTATATATTAGAACACCAAATACTTCTGCAGAATCCTACTTAGTACATGGTAAGTGGAGCATTTTGGTGTAGCTTTTTTTATATTTAACAGTATTGCACTCTGGATTTTTTTTCCCACCCAGTACTGATTTGATTTTATCTTTATCCAGAATCATATTTATTGGTAAAAGCAGAATGCCAAATGCTCTGTGAAGGCCACTTTAATTTACTTGTTACTACTGAAAATGGCCTGTTGATTAAATTCAGGCCAGATTTACTTCTGCAAACACCAGCTTAGAAAAGCAGGCACACAGCTGAAGTTGCTGGGTGGCTTTGTTTTTGTGTGTACTGTCTGAGGCTTTGCTGGTGTTTTTGGGGTGCCTGTGAGTACTGAGTGCTTTCTTGGCCTTGTTGTGGTGCAGGCAAGAGGAAAAGCGAGGAGGTGCTGCGCGGCACGGCGAAGCGGCAGCGGGCCGAGCACAGCGCCGAGCACCCCCCGTTCTACTACAACATCCACCGGCACAGCATCAAGGGCATGAACATGCCAAAGTAAGTGTGGGGCCACCTTCCAGCCTGCTCTGACACTGACACACAGCTTGCTCTGAGTCAGCCCTGTCAGCACCACGTCCGTTCTAAATGCGGGGGTTTGGTTTTGCTGCCTCTCTTCCCAGGTTAAATAAATTCCTGAACTATCTGTCGGAGGCCGGATACCGCGTGAGCCGAACCCACTTCGACCCCATGGGAGTCCGCACCAACGCGCCCCTGGCGCAGTTCAAGACTGTTCTCATGAAGTACAGCACTCCCACCTACGTGGGGGCACAGGCAGAGGGCCCTGTGCATCTCCCTGGAGAGATCCAGGTGGGAGAAGAGGTTTCAGCTGCTGCAGTGATCAAGGTGGAGGAGGCTGAGTTAGCAGAAGATGGTAAATCTGGGGTCGCTGCTGCCGTGTTCACAGAGTCCTGCTCCACTCGCTGTGCTGCTGAATAATGCAGATGGGTTTGTTCATCAGGATGTTACAGACTTCCAGCACACCCTGTTCCAGTAAGCCACTCCTTCCTCCCAAGCTGGAGTTTGACCGTTTTGAGCTGCCTGTTGTACTTCAAAGGGACAGTTTAGACTGAAGTAACAGAACTTAGCCCTGATCCCAGCATGGCTGTGGTCACAGAACCAGCACTGTGGGAAGGCTGTGGAGTTACCTGCTTTTATGCTCACATCCTTTTCACACTGAGGCATGGAGGCTGCTTCCCAGCTGGTCCAGGGCCAACAGTGTTCAGCATTTTGGAATATGACATTATTGTGAAACAGCCTGTTCCTAAAATGCATCATTCCTAAAACCTGGCCAGCTGTGATCCAGAGAAGAGGGCATGTTAAGGTAAGAAAATAGCACAGGATAAAATGCCCTCTGAGTTAAATCCAGGCAGTCCTGCATGGGTGCAGCTGTCACAGTCAGGTTGCACATGTAACTCTGCATTCAGGTGTGTTTGCAGGGTTCTGCCTCCAGGCAGGAGCTGATCCCAGGAGAACAGGAAGGAGCGGTGACACGGCTGCTAGCGAACTTCAGTTTGTACCCGAATCGTAGTGAATTGTGTAGTCACTCTAGGTAGTTGTCTGCTCAGACCTTACAGTGGTTGTGTGCTGCAGAAAGGTACAGGGACAAGGGACCACAGTGGACATTCAGGTGAAGTTTGTGGTGAGTTGTCAATAGTAACTCTGAGCTAAGATCTCTTCTGTGAAGGAGCAAAGCTGCCAGGCGTTGGCAGTTCTGGTTTCCTTAAATACATGGCAGCATTCCAGCCAAACGAGCTTGCCTTGGTCCTTTCTTTCCCCCACACTTAGTTCTGGTATCTCTGTGTATTCCACTTGAACAGCTGTCAGCAGTGCTTGCCTTTCTTACAAGTTTGGTGTTCAGCCTGGCCCCCAGTGTTAGGTTTATCTAAGAGCAGGATATGAGGGGTTATTATCCTTACCCATCTCTGAAACTTTACAATAGAAGTAAGAGGACTAATACACTCCTGATAGTGCAAACATCCTATGCTCCTGTCAGGCCAGAAGTTGCTGCCTCTTCCAGTCTCTTCAATTCCAGATTGCTTTGGTGGAGAATTATTCTCTTCTCTAATTTCAAAATGGAAGAACCCACTGAAGGGTTCTTGAATCAGTGATACAGCAATGTTTCCTTCAAAAATGTTGTGCTTACAGTTCTTTTCCAAAGATCACCTGGGAGCCCATTGGAAAGCTAAATGGAAGGAGAATTTCACATTCCCTAGTGGCATTTTTGGGTTTTTAAGTGGATAGAGTGTTGGCAGATGTTGCTTGCAGGTAACACTTCAGTGTTAGTAGGATAAAGGCAGTCCTAAAGTCAGTTACCTGGGGCAAAGGATTGTTCTCATTACCGTAAAGTAGGTTAAAAAGAAAGTTTAACTGAAGCCCCTTGTGGGAAATACTTTTGATTACTCTTGCAGCTCCTTTTAAGGAGCCAAAGGTATTGAATACCTTTTCCAAGCCAATGCAACTATTCCCAGGTGTCTGGAAGGGCAGTAAAAGTGAAACTCAGACTTGTCTGTACAATCTGGGCTGTTTTCTTCTGCCAGACAGGCAGAAGCTGTTGTAATCTGTCAGGGATCAGCTGAAGGGTGTTTGTAACTCAGGCCTCTGGAATTCTTTTCCTATTCAGCAGTTGTCTCTGCTGTTGACCAGGTAGGGTCAGTCCTGCCATAACTGGCTGGCAGAACATTACTGTAGGTTTGAGTCTGGAGGTTGGGACATCTTGTTCCTCCTTGAATGGATCCACATGGCCAGGAAGCTTTCTGGGAGTTGAAGCTGTTCAGAGGCAATTTGGGTAACCAGAGAGCAGCAGGATTTCTTCAGTCAAAGACTGTTCATTTTCAGTGCAACTCAAGAAACCCTACACGGGGCATAGTCAAGCATTGCCTCAACTTAAGGTGCATCCTCTGGTTAAAAGTTGTGGTGAATGGAGAGAGAAAAGAAGGAAAGGAACAAAGTTTGCTCTCTAAATAATGCACCTCAGCTGAAGGGGTTCATTACAGTTGCTCTCTGCTGCTATTGACTGAAGCTGCCGAATAGTTAAATGCACCCAAAGCTGCTGGGCTTAACCTGAGTGCTGTGAAAATCCTTCCCTTCCTCAGGCTGCAGGATCTGGTTGGAGCAGCAGCACCTGTGACAGGTCAGTGGAAGAGCTGATACCTTCTGTGTGCCCCTATTTCTCACTCAAAGCTCAGGAGCTGAGCTGCTCTCAGGGGACTGTAACAGCCACCACTGGTGGAGCTGAGCAGCACCTGCACAGTGCCAGGCATGGCAGCACAAACACTGCCCAAAGGGGGTCCTTCACCAACCACAAGAGGAAGCAGCACTGCAATTCCCAACAGGTTGTTGATAACATTTTTGCTTTTATTGTCAATTTGAGCATTTCAGTGGGACTTTAGTTGGATAGGAGATACTTTAGTTGGATGTTAGGCTTACCCGTACGTAACACACATGATGTACTTACAAAAGAACATGGCTTTAAAAGGGGGAAGAATAATGGCATTTTGAAAATAAAATAGTTTATAGCACTAAAGAGTCACAGTGCAATCAATGATTTAATCAAACAACTACGTTATATATATAATATTTAAAGAACATAAATATTCAGGAAATTCACTACAACATGAAAATAAAAGCTTCACATTCTCTCACGCTTTTCAAAAGAACTGGAGACAAAGTGACAGCTCCTAGACAGACTGCTCAGCTTCACAACACCTCTCTTGCTTAAGGGGCTGTCCCTCCCCTCAGCTCCCCTCAGGAGGGATGCTGGCACTAATCTAGAAGTTTTCCCCAGTAACTTTAAAGCATTTAGTACAGCCACTCCCCCACCCCCCATTATATTCCGTGACATGCACTACAGTCTATACAGCAACGCTTCACAAAGTCAGCAAAAACAGGTCCCTAATAGCTGCCCCTCTGTGCTCTGGGGCCTGAACTCCTCCATTTCATATCACAAAAGCCCAAGGCTCTCCAGTCAGAGGAAATTTAAGTTACTCAAAGAAGCCTGTGCAGTTTCCACAGCGGGATAAAGCTGATCTGAACAGCAGCCAGAAGGGACACTACTTAGAAGTGCTAGGAAAGCCCAGAGCCAGGGAAGGGCAAGTCCTTCCCAGGAGAATCCCCGAGCAGCAGAATACTTTTGTATCACATGCCAAAGCCAGTGGGAGTCCAGGCAGGACACAGGAGGAGTGTAAACCACACCACGTGGAGTAAAGCCTGGTGCTTCCCACCTACCACCAACTCTGCTTTGAGCCTCAGGGGCAAATGGGAGGGTTCATCAGTATGTCTTAGAGCAAAGGGAACCTTGTGGTGACAGCTTCCCTTCAGACAGGACATGGGACAGGTCAAGCTGCCCCCTCAGAGCCACAGCAAGGTCCAGAACCAGGGTACAGGGGGCTGTACATGCAAATGACCAGCAGCTAACAGGCCTTACAGCACAGCCCACTGCCACGCTGGGAAACTTGAGCCTAAATGTAAGACACTACATGGTAAACTTTGTCAAGTACTGAAGTTGTCTTCCAAAGTGCTAAGCCATGTTTGTTAAAGCTATGGCAAAGTAACAAAAGTAGAATATTGGAGCAGCTTACAATTGAAGTCTTCCCTACTCACACTGACACTGGGAAAAGGTCCCTGCTGGGGTGGCACAGTTCCCCAAAGCAAAGTATTTTGATGTCTGTGTGCTGCAATTTAGGGGATTTGCTTTAACAAAAAAGTTTTCTGGACAGTTCTTCACAGCACATTCAAAACAGAGATCCTACTCTAGGGAACAGAGCAGGGCTATGAAACATCCAGATTTCCTTCAGTTCAGCTGTAAGGACAGGGCAACATTGCAGAAGGGGCCAGGCAGGAATCAAGACTGGCATGTCCTGCATGGAGAAGAGTTAGGGGTTTGGGGTGTTAGGGTGTTTTTTTGCCTGAAATAGCCATTAAAAACAAAACCAAAGCAATCTGATGAACCACTTTGCACTGAAGTATTCAATTAAGACCAGTAAACAGCAAGGTTTTAAAGTGTCAGTTCTCTCACTGCAGCTCTCTTTGGAATCCCAGAATCCCAGGATGGTTGGACTTTGAAGGAACCTTAAACACCATCTCGGTCCAAGCCCCTGCCATGGGCAGCAATACCTCTCACAAGATGCAAAATTCACCTTTGTTCACAAGAAAATGTTTTAACAAACCTTTCCGAGGGGATCAGATTACCTCTAGCTGCAAGACTATCCCAAATCCATTCTCTACCAATCAATTCTTCAGATGGGTAACAGTCACCAAATTCCAACATTTAACACATTCCTTGGCATATGCTACTATTGAACAGACTTCCTTGGCCACCCAACACTTCACACTTCACAGAGGCTACTATAACTGTGTCTGATGGAGCAGAAATCCAGATTTACCTGGACAAAACGAAGCCATTCCAAACCGGAACACTGGATCAGATATCATGCATTAGGAACAAAAAAGCATCTCAAACACTGGAATGCACTGGAGGTCATTTAGTCTCCTAGGGAAAAACCAAAAATCCCAACCCAAAGACTAAATTAAATACAGCCCAGAATACTGTCTAGTCATATTACTGAGTATAGTGAGAGTGCCTGAAGGCACCACGTGTGTTGTCCATGAAGACACTGGTGGTGCCTTATTTTAATATTAAAGAAGTCGTAGCTATAAAAAGAGTTAGTTCCATCCCAGTTTCCCAGCACTTATTTGTGCTCCTTGGTGGGGGCATAGTACAGTTCCATGGGTTTGTTCACTTTCCAGTACTTCTCACTGACCAGTTCCAGGGAAAAGGACCCATTTAGCACCTAGAAGAGAACAGCAAAACAGGAACAAATGAGGTAATCTGGTGGTGTGCTGTGAAACAGACTACTTAAATCAATGCTTAAATGTGCTGGCTTGAAGGAGTCACCAATAATGTGGCACAAGTTACAAGCTAAAAACCACAAAGATTCTCAAGTGAAGTAATATTTTTCCCTCTTCAATTTTAATTGGAGAAGAATGGCGTAAGCCAGGTCATGGCTGGTGCCATTGCTGCATTTTCCCCAATTAATTTCTAGGCCTCCTTTTCTACCAACCAAGTTTTTCCCCAAAAGCAACTGATCTGCTGCTAAATAAGCTGGTGCCACGAATTCTCCCGTGAGCCCAGCTGAGTGGGCTTTGAGCAGGGGCACACGCAGGGCTGGCTGTGGCGAGCGGGTGCTTACGGTGAACTGGCCGGCGGCGGTGGCGATGTAGATGGTGTACTGCTTCTCGCTGGCCGTGTCCAGGTTCATCTGGTTGGACTCGCCTTTGCTCCGCAGCTCCTCCAAGGCCAGCCTCACTGCCAGGTACTTGGACAGGTGATCGACCGTGGCATTGCCCGAGGTCTTGATGTACCTGTGACAGCGGCCAAGGGGAGAGCAAGAATTCCCACAGGCCGTCAATAATGACTGAGCAGCAGCAGTGGGAAAAGCCATCTGCAACGCCCCAAATATTAAAGGTCAGCTGTGAAAAGGCCTTTAGAGACCTTTGCATAGATTTACACACATCACAGATGTCTCATCAGTGGAGAAAGCCAAGAAAAGACCTGAGGAAACACCACAAAACTACTCACTGCTGTGAGTCAAAACTTGCAATCTGTGCTTGGACTGGATTATGAACAAAAAAAGTCAGGAAAAGCTGCCAGCCTGCAAATCCTGCTGACACAAAGCTGCTCCGGAAACTGCTGACACTTATGCAAGTTTTGTTTATTCCCAAAGAATCTTAGAGTAAGTAGAAATGGGCTGATATAACACCATCATCCCACTACTGAACTGCAATGCTAGAAAACCTTAAAAACATCTTTATTTGTGATCAAAGGCTTAAAACAGCTTATGACTGTATTTTTTATAATAGTTGAGCAGTACCATCTACCTGACTTGGAACAGGAAGAAGGGGAGACTGCTTATTTGTATCTGGCCTTGGCATGGGTTGCCCAGAGAAGCTGTGGCTGCCCCTGGATCTCTGGAAGTGTCCAAGACCAGGCTGGACAGGGCTTGGAGCAAGCTGGGATAGTGGAAGGTGTCCCTGCCATGGCAAGGGGTGGCACTGGATGGGCTTTAAGGTCCCTGCCACTTCATCCTGTGATACAGTTAAACAGGATGTGGTATGACTGAAGTAATTGATGTTCAGAAGCCCCAAGAAGTGATGGAAAACCGAATCACCAGGAAATAGCAACAGAATACCTGGAGATGGCAAAGGGCCACTGACCTTGTCTGTGCACTGTCATCGTTCTCCATGAGGGTGGGGTGAGGCCTGAACACCAGCTCGATCTCACTGGCCCCGTCCATCACGGGATCTATGGCCACAGTGGTGTTGTTATTGTCCAGCTCCAGCCCAGAGTCATCTGAGGTTTTGGTCCTCTTGTTGCTGGGCCCAGCTTCCTGGTTGCTGTGTGTGGAGGCGTTGCTGCAGTGGGAGCTGTCGCCGTTGTCCTCGGCCCCGCTGCCATTCTCAATCTGCTGCTTCTTGCCCCGCTGCAACCTGGCCACAAACAGGCAGAGATACATCCTGACCCATCCAGAATCCAGCCAGGTCACAACACACCTCCTCCCCAAGTGAGGTATGTGCACACGTAAGCACTGAACGTTTCAGAGAGATTTAAAGTTTAAAAAATTACTAATACTAATTCTTTAGTAAAGAAAGATACTCATAGACAGAACTATTAATTTTTTTCATGTCCCTCAAACACCTTTTAGCTATGTTTTAAGACTATTTTAACTTCACACAGTTGTTTTTCAGGCAATTGCAGACCATTATTTTCATCCAAGCATGGATTAGAATTATTACACATTATTAGAATTATCACATCCACACGTGATTAGACTTATTAAATCTCACCATGCTTTATCATGCAAAGTTTGGGGCCTCTCTCCCAGCTGGCTCTCTTAGGTTTAAATGCACATCTGGAATTTCACCACAGTGTAAACACCACATATTCCAGCCTGTGAATTAGGTCACAACTAAGCCCCAGGTCCTGGTATTCTGTGCACTTACTGGCATTTTGGTACAGGATTCATGGTGTTATGGTTTCTTATCTAAGACATGATTGGGTAAAGCTAAGCTGAAGTTTCTGTCAGGCTACCACAGAAGTCGCAGGGAGTAATACAGAGATTTCTGATAGTAGACAAAAGGTTAGAAATCCTTTTGCCAAAGGTTAAAAATCGTTTTGACAGATATCAGAGGAGAGGAGAAAATTCTCAAGCTCCACAGGGCACAAGGACAGGCATTGTATTTTTAGCCTAAAGGCAAACGAGGTGATTATGTACCTGTTCATAGCCTGAATCTTTAATCCCTCCTCGATGCTGTGACTCAGGGCTTGCTGGTTGTTGTGCTTGCTGATCCTGGCCAGCACCCTCTCCTGATGAGCCTCGTACTCATCCCGGCTTGGGTAAATCTTACTGATGAGAGCGTCGAAATTGGGGTCTGGCCGCAGGGATCTTTTGGAAACGAGCTTTTTGCGACATGTGGGACATTCTTTGTTCCTGGACATGGACAAGAAGGAAGCAAACAACACTTAACTCTCCAGCACTAACAAAACTCTGCCCTGTTGCTTCCATTCTTGGTCAAGGTGCTCGCTAAAGACTCAGTATTTATAGTAAATCTGGAAAGGGGTTTCTGTCTCTTGACACATCAGGTAGTTGCAGATATTTAAACAAAGGTCCCAAACATATCTCTCCCTGCTGCTTTTTTCTTTTAAAGTATGTTTGTGCAAACTATTTAGACTGAAGAGCTCAAAAGTCCCAAGTTCCCTTCTCTTCATTTCTGGATGGATTTTTACATAGAAAAAATGGATGTCTAATGGACATTATACTGAGGCATAGTCTTAGGAGGAAATTCTTCCCTGTGAGGGTGGGAAGGCCCTGGCACAGGGT
The DNA here is from genome assembly GCA_013400635.1 of Hypocryptadius cinnamomeus. NCBI lineage: Eukaryota > Metazoa > Chordata > Aves > Passeriformes > Zosteropidae > Hypocryptadius > Hypocryptadius cinnamomeus. The sequence goes on along the minus strand of VYZP01049183.1, from coordinate 85,685 downwards.
GCCCAGAGAAGCTGTGGCTGCCCCTGGATCTCTGGAAGAGTCCAAGGCCAGGCTGGACAGGGCTTGGAGCACCCTGGGATAGTGGAAGGTGTCCCTGCCCATGGCAGGGGTGGGACTGGATGGACTTTAAGGTTCCTTTCAAGACAAACTATTCTGGGATTCTATGATTCCATCATTTCCAACACTCACAGGACACATAATTTGAAATGGCTGAATGCCACATAATTTGAAATGTATTGTTAGGAAAAGGAAGAATAAGGGAAATGAACCCCATTTTGTCAGTAATGTGTATTTTTGTTTTACTGTTACTGGATCTAAGGGACAAAAAGAATACAAAAAAGGACTTCAACTCATTGCAAGACACAGAATTATGAAATTATTTTTCATGAGGAAGCAATTTGATCTGTCTTCCAGAGATGGATGAACATGGAAAAAAAGCATTTGAAAGGTGTGCTGCACATTCAGAAACTTCCAGTGCACAGTGACTGTCCCACATCAACCCCCTGCAAAGGACACTTCCACCTCAAGTGCAATGGACTGTGCAAGCCTTCTTTCCTCCACAGTGTTCACCCCTGCTCCTGGCAGCATCCCCTTTTTGTCCTCTGGCAGCGTCCCATCCTTGGCAGTGTCCCCTCCCCATGCCTTGGCAGTGTCCCATTCCCATGCCCTGGCAGTGTACTCTCCCCATGCCTTGGCAGTGTTGTCCCCACCGTATCCTGGCAGTGACCCCTCCCTGGCAGTGTCCCCCCCACAATGCCCTGGCAGATCCCTCCCCTGTGCCCTGGCAGTGTCCCCTGGCAGTGTCCCCTGGCAGTGCTCACGTACCCGCTCCTGAGGGCAGTGATGATGCAGTCGGCGCAGAAGCGATGCAGACACTCCTTGGTGGTCATGGTGTTCTTGAGCATGTCCAGGCAGATGGGACACATGAGCTCGCTGTGCAGGCTCCGGGGGGACACCACGATCTCCAGGCCATCTGTGATGGCTTCCTGGCAGCAAAGAAGGGAAAGGTTCTTTCCTGGGATTGAGTCCCTTCCTCATGGAGACTGTGTTTTACTCAAGGGAACAGAGCAAAGAGACACTACACACAAGCACATCAAGCACACAAAACCCCAGTGCTGCCAGCCCTGTAATACACAATAAACATAAGGAGCTGCTGAAGAGGGTCCAGGGGAGGCCATGAAGCTGATGAGGGGTCTGGAGCATCTCTCTGATGAGGAGAGACTGTGGGAGTTGGGCCTGGTCAGTCTGGAGGAGAGAGGACTGAGAGGAGCATCTCATCAATATATATAAGTATCTCCCAGGGGTGTCAGAGGATGGTCCCAGACTCTGCTCAGTGGTGCCAGTGACAGGATGAGGAGCAATGGCCTTAAACTGAAACACAACAAGCTCCACCTCAACACGAGGAAAAACTTCTCTCCTTGGAAGGTGCAGAGCCCTGGAACAGCTGCCCAGGGAGTGGAGTCCCCCTCTCTGGAGACATCCCAAACCCCCCTGGATATGCCCCTGTGTCACCTGCTCTGGGTGACCCTGCCTGGGCAGGGGGTTCTCCAGAGGTCCCCCCCAAGCCCTGCAGTCCCAAAGCTCTGTGATTACCTGGGGTGTTCTCTGCAGCTCGTACAGACTGAGCTCCCAGGTCTTGCTCAGAGGCTGCGTCCCGTTGGTCTGCACGGCCTGAGACATGGCTGGGGGAAGAAGGGACATGGGCTGAGCACTCAGGTGAGTCTGGCTCAGGATCCTCTCCCCTGCCAAGCTGCAGCAGCGTGTGTCCAGCCCAGCAGAGGCTCCAGGGAACACCCGTCCCCCCATGTACCAGGCTCTGCTGTGTCACACAAGGATAATCCCCTGCTTGTACCACTCCAGGAGAACTGGGGGAGCTGCTCAGCCGTGAACACTTGGCAAAAATCAATTCAGTTGTTAAACAAAAGTGACACAGAACTGAAGGCCAGAGAACATGGGCCACAAATGCTACCTGATGCGGAAAATATTCCTCAAACATCCACTTCCAAACATGCACGTGGGTCAAGCAGGGCCTGCTTCCTACACCGAGGCAAAGGGCAAAATGAAACAGGACACAGCACACCAGTCAAATGTGCTCACTGGAGCACACCACAAGGGCTTTTCCTTCTTCTTCAAAACACATCCCATGGGCTTTCCCATCAGAAGTTTGAAGGATACTGAAAGATCAAGAGAAACCCAGTCACTGCATAATTTAAATAATAATTTTAAAAACCCAGAGAAACTGCACTGCTGTTTCATCAAAATTTTAGTATTATTGTATGAGATGAGGCAAAATTGCCACATAGAGTCACTGCAGATGTGAAAAAGTCTGCAAAGTGACAGAAGAAAATTATGTTTCTGAACAGAAAATACTTTTATGCTGGGGAGAGGAGGCATTGCTTCCCATGACTCCAAAAAATGCCTGCCTTGAGCTGGTAAACTTATCACAGATAGTGGTATGTTTGAAAAAATAATTGTAACTATGTAAGTGGCAAGACTGCAATTGCAGAACTTTTTTCTAGGTGCAAGAAATAAAAGTGCTTTCTTTTATTCCTTTTTTAAATCTGGGTTTCCAGACCCTTCAATTCAGCAGCCAAATGCATTTTCTATTGGCATCTACCACATACATTATAATCTATATTCCAACTCATTAAGTTCTTTATGAAAAGGCTCAAACTCTCTGGAGAACAAGGTCACTATATAAGCTTTAATTAATTGTGAAGGGAAAAGCAAGATAAGCTGTGCAGAGTATTAGATCTACTTCCATCCAGGCACAGAAATCAGAGTTTTCTCACTTGATATTTTCATTCTTTTTGAGGAAGGAGGGGAAAAAAGCCTGGCATAAAATAGCCACATCCACTATTACGTCTATTAAGTAGAATCACAGAATCCTGGAATACTTTAGGTTTGAAGGAAGCTTTAAGACCATCCAGTTCCACCCCCTGCCATGGGCAGGGACACCTTCCACTATCCCAGGCTGCTCCAAGCCCTGTCCAGCCTGGCCTTGGACATTCCCAGGGATGGGGCAGCCACAGCTTCTTTGGTTAATCTGTGTCTGGACCTCCCCACCCTCACAGGCAGAAATTTCTTCCCAATATCCCATCTAACCCTGTCCTCTGGCAGACCAAACCTCTCTCTCTCAGAGCCATCAACAAGTAGTAGTTGTTTGGACTAATGCTGTGGCCAGAGGGCCATTCTTGTCAATCATTAAGAAAATCATCTTAATCAGTATTATATGGACCCCTGCAACCCTTCAGACTGACTCAGAGTTCAGGCACAGCAAAAACCCTAAGCACAAACTCCATAATTACAGGGTACACACATCTGTCATTATCAAAGCCAGAGCTGACTCATAAACCAACGTATTACACCTCAACAAATTTGAAGAAAACCAGTTGGGATTTAAAAATTTAAGACTTGTTCCTGAAATGCTGGAAAACAGACAGTTACAGGAAAAATAACAGTAAGGAACACCCTGTCTGGAAGGCCCTTGGATCTCCTGACTGTTCACTGGCTGGGGAATTTATGCTGGGATGTCCTTCTTTCAAATGTGCTTGCACAAAAAACTCCAGCAGACTAATATCCACTCTTGTTACACACCACATCTACTTCACAACCTCTTACACTGAAATACACTTAATTATTTACTCCAGCATAGTCATGACTGAAGTAGGGTGGGCATTTGGATATCCCACTCCTGAAGCTGTCCAGTAAAAATAAAATCCAGCTGACAGCACTTAGAGCAGACCAGTCAGATCTGTGGACAGCCAAAGGAGGAGCTCAGCACCACCATTTCTCTGCTCCTGCCCTTCCCAGCTTACCTTCCACAGGTTTCCACCCTCAGATCCACCAATGAGTAACAGCTCCTTAGTCCTATTGCTGAAAATGTGTCAGTTTTGAATACATAACATTTCCTCTGAGCTCTAGCCCAGCACTAACCTTGATGGTGGTCCTGCTTTAAACAGGGAGCAGGGGATGCCATCAGGGATGCCTCACAACTTGGGTTATGCTCCAAAATGCTTTGCAGGGCCTGTTTTAGCCCAGGCAAAGGCTAAAGAGCATCTGCAGTGTGGTTGTGTGAGCACACCTTGAGATCAGAGAAAGGCTGGAATGGTACCAAGCAGCTGGAAAGAGAACCCACAAACCCAGCTCAGGTGTGACCATAACCACACCACCCCCATTCAACTTTCTGTGATACTGTCATGAAAAAAAAACATTTATGAGGAAAAATATTGCATCAGGCTCTTTAAAAAAAAAAAGATTACACACATTTTTAGAGAGTATTAAAATCTTAGAAATAACTGATTTCTGTTCCAAGTTGTAAAAGGTAAATATTTAGACTTAAAACAGTAAGACAGTTAGACCTCTCTTTGGTGTGCCAAATTCAACAGCACCTTCAACCATTTCAGGTTTTTCTTCCTAAGGATTAATTCTTTTAAAAACAGGTATTCATAGTGCAGTTATTTGGAAATTTAACAGGTTTAGAGCTTTAAGATTTACTCTCTCACTATGACTAGTACTGGGCCCAGACTGCACGTTTTCACAGAGTACTCAACTCAATCATTCATTTCAAATTATTCAATTAAAGCATTCTGAAATTTAAGTTTCTTTCTGATTTTACTTATTGGCTTAGAGCTAGATTTGGAAAAAAAATCCACACAATCTGGAAGACACTATTTGAAGGAATTAACCTCCCCTGCAGTTCCCTGGCAGTTCATATAGCTTTACATCCAGTTGTAATCTAGGACAACTGGCACTAGATTATAATCTAGTATGTTTAGTATTCACTCTGAAGTGTCATGTTCCTCTCTGGATCAAAAATCCCCCAGGAAACAGCCAAATCAGGTTCTCGCCTGGAGCTCCTTTTGTTCCCTGCTCTGGAAATCCCTCCTCAGTGATCCTGAAGCAGGATGTCACCACATCTGGCTGTGCCTCCCATCCCTCGTTTCTGTCACCACTCCTCAAACTGTCCCTTGCTGAGTTTATATTGCACTTACTCTAGTTACACCCTGGTCTCTGAAGGGTGGGGCACCTCCCACTGTCCCAGGGTGCTCCAAGCCCTGTCCAGCCCGGCCTCGGACACTTGCAGGGATCCAGGGGCAGCCACAGCTTCTCTGGGCACCCTGTGCCAGGGCCTGCCCACCCTCACAGGGAACAATTCCTTCCCAGTATCCCATCTAACCCTGCTCTTCCAGCTCTAAAACCATGTGACCCTTGTGTCTTATGGACCATGGATCACCATCTTGTTGATCCATGCTCTATGAGACAAAGAAACCATCCCACCAGCCACTCCTGGGCAACAGTGTGGCTGGGAAGTAAGACAGGGATCAGATTCATGCCAGGGCATGATCATGTCAGGGATCCCCGAGCTGGCTTTGGTAAGCAGTGTTTAAAAGCACCTGCATCATTACAGCCCTGACTGCCAGCAATGACTTTGTGCCATTCCAGCTTCAGTTCCAACTCAAAATTAAACATGTGATGACCACTCTGACAATCCCAATTTAACAGTGTTTGCACCTGGCTCCCTGTCATCCTATTTCCCTACTTTATTTACAGAAGGAAATGAAGAGACTAACATTCAAATGTTTTGATCAATTATATCAACATGGCCCCACTATGGCTGAGAAAACAATTTAACTACAATAAAACCAGAAAATTAATATTAAGACACAAATTTTACATTTGGGTAAGTAAACTCTCATTGAATATCAGATACTGGATGACTGGCACAATGGAGAAGTTACTAATGCAATAAATCTGTACATGCATGAGTGACAAATGTTCCCCACAATCAAGACTGTGCCAAGTGCTACATTTAAAATACTGAGAAATCCAAGGTTTGTCACTCTATAAAGAGCATTTAGCAAAGAGACACCACCTCAGTGCACCCCTAGAGCACTCCCAGCCAGGAGGGAAAGATGTATCATTAATTCAAGACCACAGACTCAAAAATGTCCCAAAGCAGCCAATAAAACTGAGGAATGCAGAGAAATCCAAGGCACTGAGGTGTAGTTTAACAGCCCAAACAGCTGGTAACACCAAAGACCTTCTCCCAACATGACTGTCCCTCTCAGTCATACCACAGCAGAGGTTTTCATTTTCTTGATAACTAGTCCCAAATTCCCATTTTCCCATAAATTTAACAGCATTTCTCTTCAGCATTGGAAAAAAAAAAAATCCTCCTTTGAAAAGCAAGTAACAACACCTAATGCTGTGTCTATGGAATCTCTGGAAGGCTGCTGGACAGATGGCATCTGACTGAGGGAAAAAATAACACTGGCATTTCTGAAACCCAGGGGCTTGGAAGCACATGGTCTTTTACAGCTTCTTGGCTGTATTTACTCTCCTAAGAAAGTGTTTTGAGGTATGGAATCTTCCAGCTAACAGCCACTCACAGTTCCCTGGCCCTGAGATGGATCAATCCACGGAGCTGGGCAGCATTTCCAATCTGGCTGTCAAGCTGCTGCTCCTGGCCTGGAGACACTGCAGTGTGACCTCACACAAACCATCTGCTGTGCATCTGGACACCTCTGGAAGGGCTCCATGAATCCCATGCTGACAGAAGTGTCCAAAGGGAGATAATCCTCCTGGTTTAGATGTCAAGGGCAACAGGGGAAAATAAAGTAGCAAATTAAACTGTTGATCAAACTCCAGGCTGTTTTATGAGTGTTGGGAACAGCCATGTACTTCTGGACATGACACAAAGATGTGATTGATTTTATGTTGGTGCTTCTCTGGCTGAGGTTCAAATTCCAGTTTATTCTAACAAGGTCTGTACTCTGTATGCATCTGGCCTTTTCACACCACCTCCCAGATCACTCCATTCCTGTCAATAACCTTCAGCCCTCAGTGTCAGCTCCTCATTCCCCGTTCTGTACCCTACCCTCTGGGACATCTCAGCTAGAAAAACTGGAATACATAAAAATACCATGACATTTCCAGAGAACTATCTATATCATCAGTTGCCTCTAAGGTGTCCAGAATTCACCTGCTCAAACTCATCACATGTCAAACCCAGGCTATTCCTAAATTATAAAGCTTAGATTTTTTTTTAATCTTAAAGGACGAATTTAAAAACTTTTCAGGTTTCACACACACACAAAAGCAAACACTGCCCACTGTTCTAATGCATCAGGCAGTAAGATTATTTTAATCATTAGAGCTCATATCCTGGAACTTAGCCTTTCACATCACCTATATCTCATCCAAAGTAGTATGAAAATATGTTACAACATTAATGCCTTCTGCCAGGAGTAGAAACAAAACCCAAAACTGTTACAGGAACAGCAACTTTTCACTGCTGATGTGGGTCAACAGATCAGGCAAACACTTGACCTCAAATGTGCCAGAGAACTTTGCCAAGAATTCATAAAAAAGGGAAACGGCCAATACCAAGTTATAATTTAGCCCTGTGAAGCAACAACATTAAGCAGAACTCTGGGGGAGTGAGTAGAATTGTGATTTTATCTGCTGCTTGTTAAATTTCACGCCAAGTTTTTCACATCATGAAGCATGGTACTGTACAGTATGTTTGTGACTACCCGGGTGAGTTTCAAAAATGAAGTTATCTCTTAAATTAACCTTGGACTTCAAATTAATCACCAGCTGGGAAGGAGAACAGCCAAACTTTCTTTCTAAAATTCATTTCAGTGCTGTATCAGATCAGAACAGGAGGCATAAAGGACTAAAAAACCTTTGGGAGCAAACAAAAGTAAAGCTTCAAACTCCAGAAAGTTGAATCCGTCACAGCAACTAAATTGTACAAACAATTCATGATATGTGTTGCCTTAGGATATTTTTAATGAGATTTAGTTCTTAATTTTTCCTTGCCCTGCTCTGCTGGCACATTTTTTGAAGCTAACCACTCTCTTGCTGTGTCCTTGAAGTAACAGCTGCCAAAAGCAAGATCTGAGCACTTCAGTCAGTAAGGTGAAGTTCAGTCATTTCAGTACCTCTGTTGTGGCCTTTCAATTTTCTGTACATTTTAACAAAAATTCTATGAACATCCATGCACTACAATTCAGAATCTTTTGCATCTTCACAAATGCTGTGCCTGGTACTGCCAGAGGTATGTGCAGGATTCCAGGTTCCTTCCAAGAGCTGTGTTAGAGAGCCATAAGGATTGCTCTCCCACTTGGCAGTGAAGCCACAACCAACAGTGATAGAATTTTCTTCATGAGAACAAAAAGACAGCTTGGTTACTAACAAACAGAAAATAAACTCCCCCACAACACTTGAGAGACAAAAAGACTCAAGCAATTTTATGTGTGATTGACTTAATAGCTGCAATAAATATATAAAAGCAAAACAGTGAATTTGGCAAGCAGGCAGCTCTCACCTAAAGCTGAGCAACAGCAAAGAACAATTTGTGTTTCAAGGACTCCCTCACAAGTAAGACTGTCCATTTTGTAAGCAGTACTACAGGAGCAACACTTAACACAGTTTAAACCAATACTTACACAAAACAGTGCAATGTTATCCCCAAGAGGTGAAGAGTAAAGAATGATTAGGTTTTAATTAGTTAGCAGAACACCACTGCTAACTCCCCGCTGTCTGCAAGAAATCTCCAGGATCCACAAGTGGGGGGAATGCAGACGGGGTAATTCCTAAAATATTTCTCCACTGCAACAAGTCTAAACAGCTCCACAATATCAAATGCTGCTCATTCCTTCAAAAATTAAGAATTTAAGGTCAGCTCTGACAGCCAGTTATTTGAATCAACAGCAAACCAAGCAGAAGCAAGCTGAGGCTCAACAGCATCTCTTCACCAATCTCTTTACTGTCTGCAGCATTATTAAACTGCTGACCTATTCAGAAAAAAAATAGGTAAAAGGTACCTAAGGAAAAAAAAAAAAAAGTGGAAGGAATTCCTTTACTCCAATGCTTCTTTCATGCATGTTCCTAGAGCTGGTGCTTTAGTAAGAGGAGATCCAATGCTCCTAAGAAAAACACAACTGAGCAGTTGCAGACTGGAGTCTCATTTTTAAAGCTCCTTTCCCTCCCCCACTACATTTTTTTGTAAGCAAGGGAAAGAGTTAAAAGACAGATGAAGAAATTCACTTAGCCCAACATCTATTTCACATATAAGACTGATGGCTTTCCTGTAGCCTGTATTTCTATACAATGACAGCAGAGCACTGAAAATGCCAGAATTCTGCTCCAATCACCCAAGATGCCCTACCAAGTCTTTATACTCAACCCATTACCACTCATCTCTCCTAAAACACAAAGCATCATTAACCAAGGGAAACCCATGCAATTTATTTTGCTGGCCCCTTCATATTATTTCACCTCTAAGACGTGACAGAAAGTGCTTTTCTTGGCAGTTGCAGCAAGGCTGGTGCTTCAAAGATTTGAAGCCAAAGGCCAACAATTTTAGCCACCGAAGAAATACCTCCAATACAATGTCTGTGTCCCTCTATTATCATAAACTTGAATGCAGACAACAAGATTATTGAACACTGTGAGTGTGCAGTTATTAAACACTGAGTGACAATTCATGGGGGCAGTGAGGTTTAAAGATGCTCTCGATTTGTCTGTCATTGCTGAAAGGCACTGTCACAGAGTCACACCCAGCCCCAAACTCGAACCTGACACTGCAGCTCGTGCTGTCCAGTGACAATTCCTCCCATCTCCAGACAACTGATAAAGCTAATCCTTCCAACAAATATTTTTAATTCAAAATATACTGCTTATCCATATCCGCTGCTGTCGCAGCCAGTGCCTCTGTCTTCGCTGACAGCTGAATGTCAGCTCCGAGTTTGACATGATGTATAAGAAAGTCAAATTATCTCATTACACAAGTTTTTAATGGAAACACAGATGAATACAAATCAGAGCACCTCTGCAGGGAACTCCTATGACAAATCGAGTCTTTGTCACTGAATGAATGACACTCGACGAAAGAATTCTCCCCAAGCAATAATAATTTCACCTGCACACCAGTCACAGTTTTTCAAACGCAAGCAATTCCCTTTAATCCTTAAAAGCCCATGCGCAGTGCACAGTTATCACACAGAGCTACAACCACTTCCAAACAGGGCTGGATTATGAATTATCATCCTGGAAATCATCTTTCTCCACTAGCTGTCCACTAGATTTCTGTGGAATTAGGCACTTGATCCAATTATTTTCCATAGAAGAGGGTCTGAAAAACAAACAGCTTACAGAAATCCCGAGAAATATTGCTCGGTGCTTGTTTCATACACACACGGTGCCATAGGGTTGGTGCAAGGAAGGCAAGCGATCCAGAAGAGCTCCTGCAGAATGTAAAACTTGGCAAGAAGCAAGTGCTAAATTCGTAAGGGAAGCAGCGGGAGCGATGCAGAGGGAGGAGACACATCCTCAGCTCCCGGCACAGCGTCCTTGTGCACCTGCTGCCCTGCGGGAAGAGACATTTTCCCGGGAGCAGCCGGGTGGCTCCCAGCCCCAGTTCGCGAGCATCACGCCCCGCCAGCACCGCTCGGCACGGACTCCGGGACAGACAAAAGACCGGGAAGGCCAGCTATAAATCACACGGAGGATCGCATTGCTTAGAGAGGCGATGCGCAGAGCCAGCGGGAGCGGCTCGGGGCCGTGTCCGTGAGCTGTCCCTTGCCGGGGATGGCAGCGGCGGTGCCGCGCTCGCCGGCTGCTGCCGCGGTACTGCGGCTGCCATGGAGCCGCGCGTTCCGCCTCTGCTGCAGCTCCCAGGCTGCACACATGCACCTACATATGCATCCCTAAGTGCATGTATAGGGAGAGCTGCGCGCATACAGGTATGTGCGTACAGATGGATACCCCGGCTGCCCCGGGCTCTGCAGCCCCACGCCGGCCCTGGGGGCGGCTCGGTGCCCCGCGGCCCTGCAGCACGGCCGGGCTGGGGGCAACGGNGGGGCGCGGCGGCCGCCGGGGCTGCTCGCTGCTTCCCCCGCCCTGCCCACACCTCCGGCCCCGCCGCCGCCAGTGCTCCGTATCCTTTTCCCTTCTCTTTCCTTTCCCCTTCCTGGGATGCGGCACCGCGTCCTGCGGGGCTCCCTCCGCACTACTGCCCCTCTCCATTGACCGCCCTCCCCGGCCGGGGGCGGCTGAGCTGCGCCAGGAGAGGCTCAGGTCGCACATCTGGAGGAATTCCTTCCTGGAAATGGGGATTAGACTTTGGAAGAGGCTGCCCAGGGGGGCGGTGGAGTTACTGTCCCTGGAGGTGTTTAAGGGAAGGCTGGCTGTGGCACTTGTGCCATGGCCTGGTTGACAGGCTGGCGTTGGGCACAGGTTGCCCTCGATGATGCCAGAGGTGTTTTCCAGCCCCGGTGACTCTGTGGTTCCCGCAGCCATCCCCGGGGCCGGCCCGAGCAGCCCCCGCTGTCCCCGGGGAGCCGGGTGAGCCTGCGGGCCGCAGAATTGGGTGATTGCCGCTTCATTCCCCGCTCTGCGGGCAGGAGCGGCTCCGCACCGCACTGCCCCGAGGAGGAATGCACGGCCTCGGGCCGGCCTCCGCTGGGCTCCGCTCCCTGAGCTGCGGGGCGCTCGGACACCGCTCCCACAGGGACTGCCCGAAGGCTGTGGGGAGCAGCTGAGCCCCGGCAGGCAGGGCAGCGAGGCACCGGGCCCAGCGCCGTCCCCACACCCCTCAGACAAGGGACAGGAGCTGAAGTGAGGCTTGCGGTGTTTCTGTTCACCATACGCCTTCAGGTGTTCTCCAGCATCTCCAGCCCGCTCTGCGGTCCTAACGTGAAATAAACGTTTGTCTTCCCTTGTCTGCGTTTTAACGTTTGGTAAATTAAAATTGGTTTTATGAGCTTTGGGTCTTCAGAGGTGCCTTTACTGGTCTTGGCATTAACTGTTTTATAGCGATAGCGAGGCAGTGCACTTAGTGTAATTAAATCTGGTGTGGGTAAAAAGTGAACAGAGATCAGACGTGAGTTTGAATTAATACTTCAGTCTTTAATCATGCAGCAACATAATTAAGATTATTCGATATGGAGTATTTAAGGCAATTCGATATGGAGTATTTAAGGCAATTCAATACAGAGTATTTAAGGCAATTCAGTATGAAGTATTGTAAGTTTTCCTAGAGTGTTATAGTTAGTGTTCTCATAATTAGAATATTTTATAAGTCCTGGTTGGGACCTTCACCTCTCCTTGCAAAACTTAACATATTTTTGAGAAATTCTAGCCTAAGTCAGGTTATTCGTAAGGATCTATTTTTGTGGAGTAGCCTTCACTCCTCCCTCACACCCCTTATGACCTATACTGCAGCCTATATAATTGATCCTTACAAGACATTGATAAGTTAGTCAGGGGTAACATCTCTGTTTTCTAAGAGTGATCAAATGTCTCAGATAAATCTCAGAGGGAGTCAGCTGTGGACAGAATTTAACAGTCCTTGCTCTTGATTTGGTTTCTTAAAGAATTATTTTTCTGAAGTGTGTTGTGTTGAGTTCCTTCAGTGTTAAAATTCAAAGCTGGTACAGAGTGGAATAAGAGATTCTGATACATTCCTCTCTTTAGAATAACGCTAGTCAGAACTAATGACTGAAATTTTCCTGAAGTTTCAGCTATTCATCAGTGCCAAGGAAAGGAAAATGTTGTCTGGCAAGTTATTGTGGTACCAGAAGTGCCCTTTGGTAAAAACTGCTTCTCTTGTTAATTGCCTGCAGCACTGAGGTGAGTGAAGAAGTTCTGATACTAATGTACCACTGTTAGTAAAATTTGTTCTGTGTGAGAAAAGCTTAATGCTGCGAAAATAAGATTTGCAAAATGAGAGCATGCAGTTGTCAGGAAGGCAGATCTCCAAAGGCAGATGGAGTGCAAGGTGAGTTGGAATCCCAGAATCCCAAATGGTTTAGGTTGGAAGGGACCTTAAATTCATCTCATTCCAACCCCCCACCATGGGCAGGGACACCTACCACTAGCCCAGGTTGCTCCAAGCCCTGTCCAGCCTGACCTTGGACACTTGCAGGGATCCAGGGGCAGCCACAGCTTCTCTGGGCACCCTGTGCCAGGGCCTGCCCACCCTCACAGGAGGAAATCTGGTATAATGCAAAACTATACACTGGCATGCAAATTAACAAACTGTAAACATTTCTAGGAAACTTTTGCTGAAAGAGATGCAAAAAGAAATTCAGCACATTTAAGCTGTACTAAAGGTGTCCAGCTCACTGTATTTCTAGGAACATTTACTTGATTCTGTTTTAAATTTCCTGTATGATTTAATAGTGGCACCATGGATCTCTGCAATGTGGTGTGCTTGCTGCTTTTAAGGATGTGAGAAAAGGCTGCCAAGTACTTTCCAAGTGCAGGCTGTCCTCCTGCCAAGACATCAGCATGAGGGTTTTGTGCTCAGGGCAGCTGTGGTGCAGATGCAGAGCTTGCTCCCCAGCAGGAGCCCTGCTGGCACAGGGACACTGCTGTCATGCCCAGGGGACTGGGGACTGTGTCCCTCGTGCTCAGCACTGCCTAGATCATATCCAGATACCCTGTCCAGTCTGGGGCTCTCCCTGCAGGAAAGGCCCTGGCAGACTGGAGGAAGGGAAGGCAAGGGAGGCCCCCAGGATGGCTGGGGCTGGAGAACTTCCCCTGGGAGGAAAGGCCTTGGGAGCAGGGCTTGTCAGCCTGGGGCAGGCAAGGCTTTGGGGACCCTACACAGCCAGCCCCTTCCTGGGAGGTTATTGAGCCAAGGTGAGAGGTGGCAAGAAGCCAAAACAAGAAAGGTCTAGATGAATACAGGGAAAACCTGTTCCCCATGAGGACACTCAACAGCAGCACAGTTGCCCAGCAAAGTTGTGCCATCTCCATCCTTGGAAGTTTTCCAAATGCAGGCAGTTCAAGCCCTGAGTGTCCTGCTCTGACCCCAGAGCTGACCTGCTCTGAGCTGGAGCTTGGACAGGGACCTCTGAGGGCCCCTCCAGCCCAAGTTATCCCATCATCCTGTGTTTCTATACTTGTGTGCAGACAAGAAAGCCTGGGAAATGGATAATATTGTATTTCCATACAATACAATGCTCTGTGTTGGGAGCATTTTTGTTCTCTGCAGCAGGTAGCAAAACCGTGCAGCATGAGAGCTGAGAAAGCTTTCATCAGCTCCTGCTTTCCACTATTCCTGCTGTAATGGAAACATTTCTTCTGCTGCTTGCAGCAGCAAAATAATAGTAAGGAAAATTACTCCAGTCAACTGAGACATGTTGTTTCCATGTCGTCCTTTCAGGTAAAATATTTATTACCTGTTAGAATGATTGAAGGTCACCTGTTCATTTCCTTTCAGAAACCAGCATAGAGAGGGAAGGAAGAGAAAATACTCAAGTTTTAAAAAACTGGAGGCAGAGAACTGTAACTAGGAGGCAAAAGATGGGGAAAATCAGGAGAAAATGTCCATGCTGGTGCATTACTCCACTGTGGTACATTACAGTAAAGCAAGATAAGGATATAAATAAATGATAGCAAAGAAAAACTAAATGGGTTGGTAGGATGAGGTAAGGTCTGCCCTAGCAGTAGTAAAATAATCCTTTTCCCGTGCCAAGTGTCCCTGTCAGAGCAGGAGGTATTTCTGAGACATTTTGTGCAGGGTAAAAACTGTGCAGAGCAGCTTTGCTCAGGGTCAACTCAGGTGCAATGGGGCAGGAGGAAAAGGCACTGAGGTTCTTCTGTACCAACTCTGGCTGAGGACCAATGGCTTTGCTACAGTTTAAGATTTAAATTCTTTAAAAATAGAGCAGAGCAAGCAAGCTGCATGATCTTTAATGAAAAATGTTTGATGTTATGAATGGGAAAGAAGGGAAATTAACCAAGACTGCTCAGCACAGATTGGTATTGTGATGGTGACTGTGATGTGCCTCTTCCTCTTGCCAGAGCTGTAGCAGTCTGGTCAGAATGTCCAGTGGCAGTCAAGAGGAAAAGCCCTTTTCTGAATCATACGAGACCTGCAAGATAATACCCCAGTGATATATCTGCAGAACTTTGCAGATAGTGGCTTTATTTTGAGGCTTGTAGACAAAATAAGTGAGAGGGAGAGAGTTGGGGCAGATTAACTACTCACAGAGGTAACACGAATAAAAGCAAATTGTAACAATCCATATTGCTCAAGGATCAAAATGTACAAATTAGAGATTCTATCAGCTGTATTCCTCTGGAAAAGAAGCTTGGCATGAGATACTACAGGCTCTTCAGTATTCAGACCCTGCCATTATTAAGTACTTGCTTTCAAAAAAGTCACTTAAAATCAGTATGTTGTAGCCAGCATTTGGACAGTCAGTGGTGACCCTAGAGGGAAAGATAATGCTAAAAACAGCAGCTGGTAAATCCAGAATGAGCTGGCAGTGGAAGAGGTAGGAGCAGGTAATAAAAGAGTGGATCTTATTTAAGAGGGGTCAAAGACTTATTTTTACCCCTCCAGTGTATCCCAAAAATTTCAATGTACTTGATCCCAATAGAGCTTTAGTGGAGAAATGCACTGCTCAGGCAGTGAGCAGGCAGGGACATCAAATCTTCCACCTTTGATGAGAACAGTGCCAGGCAAAGTT
This sequence comes from Hypocryptadius cinnamomeus, assembly GCA_013400635.1. NCBI lineage: Eukaryota > Metazoa > Chordata > Aves > Passeriformes > Zosteropidae > Hypocryptadius > Hypocryptadius cinnamomeus. Next base: position 70,191 of record VYZP01049183.1, on the reverse strand, counting down.
CTTTGGTGCAAATTGCTTATAAAAAGGCAGGGAAAAAAATATCTCAAATATCTCAACTCTAAACTTGCAATATAACAATATATTAACAATATAATAATATTTTAATAATAATAATAAGCTTTGGCAGCTTCAGGGGCAGGAAGCATTCCAGTGTAGGCACAAGCAGAACAATCCCACAGCCACAGCAGGGGAACAACAGCAGGACACTGCTATCGGTGACTGGTAGTAATTCAGAAGTGTTTTCATAGCAGCATTCAACTGCAGGGTTCAGAAAGTGATTGTATCAGCAAAGTAAAAACAGAGGTCAAAACTGGCCAAGAATTGGAGGAGTAGCTGCAAGATACTATTATCTGCTTCATAAAGTGAAGTTTCAGGCAGTGATCAAAGGGTTTTGCCAGTTTAATAAATGAAGGATAGTTCCAAGTAGCACACCCTCAAATCACAGAAATGGCTATGCAACTGAAAAAGTATCTGAAATTCACATTCTTCAACATTTCATGAGGCAAAACCCCAAACTCACTTCGACTGAGAAAAACTGTGTTTACAAAATCTATAGCCTTAGGGCTTACCTCAGAAATTCACAATGTTTTCTGAGTATTGCTTCTTTGAAAAGACATTTTATGTCTCCTTAGCTTTGGAAATGCCTCCAAGGCACATTAAGACATTTGACTGAAATAGAAGAGGTGGATAATTAGTGGCATCATTTGTAAACACATGCTTAACTGGGCTTTTGGAGAGGGGTAGCATGCACTTAATGGCTGGTATTAATTCTGCATTTGATATTTACAATAGTGTATTAATGGGTGTAGGATGACAGAGCATGTAATCATTTAATCAGGTAATTAGCTTATTACAAATATTTTCATTTGTTGGGATTTTTATTTTAGGCTTTACCTATATCCCTTTAATGCAGCAAGAGAACTAATTCCACTAATCTAAAACATGTTGTTCAATCACTACAAACCAAAGGTACTAATTGTTTCTGCTTGCATGTGCTGCCAGAGAAAACCAGATGTGAGGAGAGAGAGGCTGTTTGTCCACCCAAAGTGACACCTTTGTGCCAGTGCTCAGAGCCACCCAGGTCCCCTGGCACAGGTGGAACTTCCCAGCCATGAAATATGGCCAGCTTGTTCCAGAGGATGGGAGTAGCACACTGAACACATGGCTGCCTTCTCCCTGTGGAGTGCTGTGTGTATGGTCTGTCCCCTATGGCCAGTGGATATTCCAAATTCAGGCTGCAAAAGAAAAGCTAATTTCTTCCATTCCCAGAAATCCAGGGCCCAGAGATAAAGACCAAAGAGTGGGATCTCGTTGTAAGTAACTTGGGGAAAACAAGAAAGTGTTGCTTGTGTGCTCTGCAAAGGGGGCAGTGAGTATGACAGAACCCAGCTTTGATATCAAACTGCAGCTGGTTTTCCTTCTAACTCCTTGTTTACTACTTTTATTATAGTAAATGGATTAAAGGAAAAGAAATACTGTTTTTCACCTTGCTTCCTCTAAAGATTTCGCACATCCTTTCAGAAGGGTCCAAGTAGTGTCAGGGCAAAGAAAGCAGAATGCTGCAGCTCTGGTGCCTAGCAGAGGTAGTTTGAACTGAAACAGGGACATGATTAAACCCTGTTTACAACTTTTTATTCTGTCATTCAGTAAACAACATCCTGCTCTCTGCAGTAAGGAAACAAGGGTATTTAAAGGCTGCCAAATGAAGGGAAGTTCTGTATACAATGTTTGGAAATAGTTTTTAAAGAAATAACTCCATAGAAAGTGTTGCAAAGATGAAGTCAAAGATTTATGAGGTGTATAAGGTGTTTGTGGGATGAACTACAGGCTGAGACTAACCCACAGTAAAGCTGTCTCTTGCACTGATGAACTTTTCATTTGTGGTGAAAAGAATGTGGTGTACCCTGGAAAACAAATTTAGTACTGGCTGTTCTCATCCTAGGGCTGTGGGCAATATTTTAAATATGTGCAATATTTGAGGTGTGTGACACAAGACAGCACAGCAGCAGGGTTAGAAACAGGAGCATATTGGGAGGGAGAAGCAATACCTGCACACAACTTCTTGGGACCCAAATAGGAGCTAGAGGCTGATTGTAGATGAAAACCGAGTGTTTCTGTATTGAGGCCTGACTTGTAGTTGATTAATACATCTACTGATCTCTAATTAGGTGCAATTAACAGCCTGTACACAACAGCCGCCTGGGTGATATTTAAGATAATTATCTGGTGCCCTCTGGTGGAGCATGAGACAGATACAATCAGACTTTTTTTATTTTTTTTTCCTTGCAAAGACAGATTGCTTTTTCTTCCAGCGAATGGCCCAACCAAGAACCTTTGCTGAAATCATTGAAGGCTTATGCTTGCACTGAAAATCATGCAAAAGGTAAATAAGTGTGAGGATGACTTGGTCTATTGTGTTGATCTTTTTACAAGTAGTGACCAAAATTTAAAAAGCAGTGACCAAAAGCATATTTTAAAGAGACAAGGATAAGGAGAAGGCAAAAGACAAGAGGCAGAAGGAGGAAAAAAAGAGAAAAAATACTGAAAAAAAATCAGGATACATTTTAATGATACTTGGCTTAAGCATCGGTTACAGGAAATTAATTCTTTCTCCATTTGATATCTTATTTTGGAAGACTTCCTGTAGCACAGACTTACCTTGTTTTGTAGCTGCTCAAAGCCTTCAATCCTCAACCCAACTGTTTCCCTGAGTGGAGAAGCTCAGTGGATGATTGTGACACACTTTCCAAAGGCTGCTTAAATTGTGCAAGGCTATCCCTGAGCTCTGTGTTTCAAATATAGCTTAGGGAGGTTTGCTTTTAACTCATCTGTTTTTTCCATTACTTGAACTTCAGCAGTGACCTCAAGAAAGGATGGAAAATAGGTGTTTGCCAGCTGGGTCCTCGCTCCAAACCCACATGGGACTCACCAAAGCAGCTGTGCCCATTTCTTCATGACACAGCTCTGCTCTCTAAATGCTGGGAGTTCCCTGACTTTGCTGCTCCAATCTGGATAGCCCTTGGGCTCCATAGATCTGAGCTCTGATTTATTTGAGGGTGCTGGAGCATACTGAACACACATTTCAGCCCTGCATATTAGGTAGGAATTTGCATTTGGAGTTTCTTTCCAAGATCACAGTTGCCAGCCTTATGAATTAGGGATCTGCAGTGGACTTTGTTAGCTGCTGGGGACAGGTGTTATATTAGGGTAGAGGTCTAAAAAAATAATAAAAAATCTATTTTTGGGTTCTATTTTCACTCTTCTTTGATTATTTTCAGGCCAAGGGATGGAAAAGTGAGATTGTGGCTGTATGTCGCTACTTGCTTCTAAAGTCTCTGGTTCTGCTATTTGGCAAATTGCTGCCTTCTAAACAGCAGCAAGAACACAGTTTGGAGAAATACAGCTTACACCTATTTTCTGCAGCCTCACACATCTGCTTCAGATTTGCAGCAGGAGGAGAAATGGGATGTGCAGTGCTGGTTTATGGACACAGCAGATGTCCATACCTTAGCACACACACACACACTGTATAAAGAAGATTTAACCTTTTGGGATTCACTGCAATGAGGCACAGGGCTAGTGAGAAGTACAGAACCATCTGTAATGATGGTTTCCACAGCACTTGTACAGAACCTGGATTTGTGAAGTCCTAATTCTCCACAGGGTCTATAATGAGGAGAGCTTTGTTGCTGAGTGTCTCTGTACAGTAAGACAAGAAAAGCAGTTCAGGTCTTATTTCTACACTGTTTTTTGTTCCTCAGAAGAAATCTGTCAGAATATGGATTTAGGAGTTAATGGCCTGGAAGCAAAATCCCACAGAACTGCGTGTCTGTGTTAAAAGCTGTCAGAATTTACTGCTATCTTTAAAACCATTAGTGGAAAGGCTAGAACCTATTTCAGGCAAAGAGGGAAAGATGGAATAAGCCAATTTTTTTTCTAGACAAAGAAAATGATGAGTATTAATGTGTGGTCATTTTAGATTTCTGGCAGGACCCCTCTCCCCACAGTATTGGTCTTGTATAGTTAAAAATGGCAGCATTAATACATTCTGCTTCCATGATCCCCTTCATGGTAGCTGATTGGAAAGATCAATAATGTGCCTCAGGTTGTGGGTCATTAGAAGCTTATTTTTCAGTGTTGATTATTACAATGTATGTGAGCAAGTGTGATCAAAGCAGATTATTTACAATACATAGCAGTGTGGTCTGTCGGAGCAGCACATTTCCAAAGCTGTGGAAAGTGGTTTCAGAGAGAGCTGACAGATTAGTACAATGTTTATCATTGTTACAGCCTCAGTGGGAGTCTGGTTTAATCTAATTAACATAACAGTGGGAGCACAATGACAATAAAAATTAGAAGCACTGAAGAACTCTATTATGTGGCTGGTGTGACTGGGAACGACAGACATTACAATGAATGCACAACAGGAGGATGTTAAAGGGTGACTACTGCTCAAAGAATCCTCTTTTTGTACTCATGACATTAAGCTGAGATTTTTTTTTTCCCCCCTACACTGTCTGCTCTGAGCACCCACTTCAGGTGTTCTGCATTGCCTCCTCTGTTCTCACACCTCTGAACTGGCTAAAGTGGCAAGATAGCTCTGGTCAGAGAATCCCAGACTGGTTTGGGGTGGAAGAGACCTTAAAGCTGTCCCAGACCCATCCCCTGCCATGGGCAGGGACACCTTCCACTATCCTGGGCTGCTCCAAGCCTCATCCAGCCTGGCCTTGGACCCTTCCAGGGATCCAGGGGCAGCCACAGCTTCTCTGGGTACCCTGTGCCAGAGCCTCACCACCCCCATTGAAAAAAACCCTTAAATTCAATCTAAATGTCTTAGTTTTTCCAAAAGCTACAAAAAAAATCCGGTTTTTTGGTGATAATTTAACAACAGAAAACACTACCTTGAAAAAACAAATTAAAACAAGCCTACTTCAAACCTTGGAAGCGATTTAAGTAGTATTGTTCGAAAGGAGTTCCAGGCATCTCTAGTGATAAGGTAAGGGATGAAACTGTCAACAGATACCAAAGCTTTGACTACCATAAAAATGTAGGAATTTTGGGGAGCTTTGTTCCATATTTCTGTGTCTTCAGAGAAGTACCTGTTGTGTTCCAGGAACAGGTATGCTGAAGTAAATCTCAGAGGAGGCAGTTTCAGTTCATGAAACCTGGTGGGTTCCTTTTCCCACTGCTTTCAGTGGTCGATTTTGCAGAAGTCTGGTGGGTTGGTGTGCATGGGGAGGGGGGACCTAAATCCACAAGGTCCACAAGTGGAGGAACAACTTTCACAAACTTCCAGGCCTGACACGTATCCTGGTCCTGAACACCTCCAGCAGGAACAGAGGGAAAAAAATCATCTGTGTCTGAACAAGTCAGGGATACAGAGCTGTTGGACAATGAAACTGTAGAGTACACATCTGATTTCACAAAGCAACCAAACCCAGATTTTTAATGTCCTTTCTTGTGAAATAAATGACAGCAGTACTGTGTAGCCGTTGATCAGAGAAGACTCAGACAGGCCACCCTGCAGAAGGATTTGTCAAAGGCACCTACAGACCATGAATAGAGACTCTCTATGAAATTTTACAGAAAACAGGCAGCTACTCCTCATCCCCAACCTACAACAAAAAGTTTTCTAAAACATATGCATCAAATAGCATAAACGTTGCAGCAGAGCATTGGCCAAAAGTCAAAGCACTCTGCTGTTCTCTAGAACATAATTTCTCTTCATTTCTGGCAGTTTTTTGGTGATAAACTAGGAAAATATGATAAAGAGAAGGCTTGGAACAGAGAGTGGGGATGAGGAAGCTGTGTGAACAACTTGGCAGTGTGTAAAAAAGACAAGAAGAAGGCAGGAAGCAGGAGAGAAAGTGGTTTGGTAATCAGCCCGCGAGAGGAGGATGTAGAAGTGTGGTGATCCAGTGTTAGCCCCACATTGTTTCCTCTTGTAGAAATTTTTAAATTTCTCAGGGTTTGTTCCCTGTTCTTTGCCTTTTGTAGGAGTTGGAACCTAGATTTTCTTCTCCAGATGAAAAGGTGGGTTATTTTCTGTCACAGCAGAGCAAGAGGACTCATTCCTGGAGCAGATTTCCAGAGCTGCTGGTGGTGATTGTCACAGTCTTGGCAGGATGAGCTGAGCTGCTGCTGGCAGGAGGCAAAGGCCACATCCCACCTCTCTGAACTCCCTTCTGGCCAGAACACTGAGATTTGGAACTGACACACCAAATCTCCTGCTCCTTCCTGCCTCTCCAGAGTGCAGGGACAATCACTGACACCTAGTTACTGCTGCCTCACTATAGGGAGCAGCAAGGAGGCTGGAAGGGGCATGATGGGCTGTCATGGGTTGACACTGGCCAAAAGCCAGGCATCCACAAAAGCTGCTCATTCACCCTCCCCTGCCACAGCTGAGCAAAGGAGAGAAAAAATTAATGAAGAGTGCATGAGTTGAGATAAGGACCAGGAGAAAACACTCCAAGGGCAAAACAGGCTCAAAGGTGCAAAGTGAACTCCTTACTAACCGAATCAGAGGAGGATAATGAGAAGTAAAATAAGCCCTTAAAACACCTTTTTCCCCCAGCCCCTCCCTCCTTCCCACCGACAGCACAGGGAGACAGGGCGGGGGGGTTTTGGTCAGTTCATCACCGAGATTTTCTTCCGCTGCTCAGGAGAGGAGTCCTTTCCCTCTGAGGCCATGGGGTCCCTCCCACANGGGGCACAGCTGTTTCACCCTGGTCTCACCATGGCTGCAGAGGAATCTCAGCTCTGGCCCCTGGAGCACCTCCTGCCTCTCCTTCTCCAATGACCTTGGTGTTTCCATGTTGTTTCTCTCACATGTTCTCACCTCCTCCTCTTCTCTGGCTAGGAAAAAACCTGTGTCCACATTGTTTTGATTTTCTTCTTAAATCTGTTATCCTGGAGGCATTACCAGCCTCTCTCATTGCCTAGCCTTGGCCAGCAGCATGTCCATCTCCAGGGCCATCAGGGACTGGCTCTGCTGGACATGGTGGAAGCTTCCAGCAGCTTCTCACAGCAGCCACCCCTGTGCCCCCCCACTACCAAAAACCAGCCTGTGCAAAGCCAGTACATGGGCCCATGGGGGTGAGTAGAGTGGAACACCTCTCCCATGAGGAAAGGCTGGGAGAGCTGGGGGTTCCCCTGGAGAAGAGGAGGTTCCAGGGAGACCTCAGAGCCCCTTCCAGTGCCTAACGGGCTCCAGGAGAGCTGGAGAGGGACTGTGGATAAGGGCCTGGAGGGACAGGACAAGGGGGTTGGCTTTAGGGTGAAGGAGGGCAGGGTTAGCTGGGATATTGGGAAGGAGTTCTTCCCTGTGGGGGTGGGGAGAACCTATGGCTGCCCCATTCTTGGAAGTGCTCAAGGACTGGAGCAACCTGACTCTAGCAGAAGGTGTCCCTGCCCGTGGTAGAGGGTGGAATAAGATGATCCTTAAGGTCCCTCCCAACCCAAACCAGTCTGGGATTCTATGATTTTAAGTTGAGGACACTTGGAATTAATTTGTTTTGTAAAGAAAACTAATTTCCTGGTAACTCTTTATTTGCAAAGCTACGATTGCCTGGGAGCTTTCTGGAGTGTAGTGAGCAACCACAAGTTGGGTATCTGAAAAACAGGGAGGTGTGTGGGATCAGGAGGGACTTTTGAATGGAAGGATTTTACCGGAGGAAGAGGAGGAGGAAGAGGGATTCTCTGTCACCAGAACAGCTACAGAGGTGAACGTGCAGGAGAGGGCGCCCGACAGCAAGGAGTAACTTCTGGTGTGACAACATCTCATTAAAACAAGATTAAAAGCTGATTTAAAGTTTTGCTTGAGGTTATATTTTGCATAACCTCTGAGAGTTCGAGTGGCCAACTGAGCATCCGTGGTTTTGGTAGCTAGTACATTCAACAGGAGTGAAAATCTGATTGCTGTTACTCATGTCAGCAACTCCAGCCTTCAATCAGTGAGAAGTATAACCTTTACCAGTCCTCTCTAATTAGATGTGTGAGAGCACACTGGGTAGGAAGTGTGCAGCTTCCTTTATTTCTTGTGTCACACCACTACCTCAACCCCAGCCATGGATACCAGCCTCCACAGTAAGCTAGTTCCTTGTTAAACCAGAAAATCCCCTTACAAAGCCTCCACATTGCTCCACTTAGTGTTGGTTGCCTGTGCTCCCAGAATGCTGAATGAGGTTACAGCTTGGGCTGTGTTTATTTTCAGGGCTGTAGCCATGCAAGGCTTTTGCAGACAGCACAAACATTCAGAAGCCTGGACACTGGAGCACTGTCAGGATCTACCAAGCCTTTTTTCCATGGCAAATCCAGCATTTAGGGGAGCTACACTGAGTGGCAGCTGCTTCTACCCATGCTGTCCTCAAGCATTGTTCTTCCTAAGCACCTTCCCACGTGGTGGTGCAGATGCTCACTTGAAGCCAAGCTGCCACTGGGCTCTCTTTAAGCTGAAAATTCACACCCCAATCCTGTTTCACTGCTGTGAGAGCTTACTGGCAAGTAGAGCCCTGTGCACCACCAGTGAGAAGGCCATAACCCCTCTTGGTGCCTTTCCTGCACTGCTGCCTCACCCACAGCTGCAGTTACAGCCCTGCCAAGTGGCTTCTCCCCACCCTCCTTTGCAGATACACCTCATACAGACACAGCTGTGGTTTGGGCAGCTCGTTCTAGTGACACTTGTCATCTGTCCTGATCACACTTGGGGCTGGTGCTTCGTGGGCTCCACCTGGAGAACTGCATCCAGCACTGGGAAGATGTGGGCCTCTTGGAGCCTGAGGAGGCCACAGAGATGCTCCCAGGGCTGAGCCCCTCAGGCTGGGAGAGCTGGGGGAGTTCACCTGAAGAAAAGAAGGCTCTGGGGACACCTTAGAGCCCCTTCCAGTGCCTAAAGGGGCTACAGGAGAGCTGGAGAGGGATTTGAAACAAAGGATGGAGGGACATGACACAGGGAATGGCTTCCCACTGCCAGAGGGCAGGGTCAGAGGGATATTGGGCAGAGACAAATGGGATATTGGGCAGAAATTCTCTCCATCCCTGGAAGTGCCCAAGGTCAGGCTGGACAGGGCTTGGAGCAACCTGGGCTAGTGGAGGTGTCCCTGTCCATGGCAGGGGATGGAACTGGATGGGCTTTAAAGTCCCTCCCTGCCCAAACCATCCCATGATTCTATGATTCTACATGAATTTCAGTTTATTTCTCCTTCTTTTCAGAGGATTTTTTTTTTTTTTTGCTTTGCACAAGGCAAAACTCTGGAAAGGCTCAAGTTATCAGTAAGCTCCCCCAACCTTTGTTGTGGTGCATTGTTCTTGTCTGTGGACTAACAATACAGCCAGTGCCTTCAGCTGGGAGCCAGGAGCCAAGTGGAGACCAGCGATAAAGAGAAGGAAGGAGGAGCAAGGGAGAGTTTGACCTCACAGCTTTTGTTTCAATTGCTGGTTCTTTTTAGTATTTCCTCTTGTTATTCTTTAGGTATTTGGGGGAAGAGAAGGGAACCATAGCCAGACCATTATGTATGCTTAGTCCATAATCTGCACATTTTTATAATCTCTTTTTTGGGTTTTTTTCCTTTATTTTATTGGTTGTTTAAATAGCTACAGAAATATACCAGAGAAATGGAGGCTAACATTTTGCAAGGTTTTAATTCTGGGCAGTGTGCCAAGTAAAAGGTAATTGTTGGCAAGACTCCGAGGTTTGGTTTGCGTGCTGCTTTCAGTCCACAGCAGGGATCCTTACAGCTCAATTATTCTATACAGAAAAAATGCTCAAAAAGCTTCATTTTAAAATGGGCTGAGCAGCTGTTAGAGAAGGTTAACACCCCCAGTTTCAGCCTCCTGCCCACTTTTCTGTGTTCCTGGGCTCTCTGGTCCTTGACAGAGTAATGAAAGGCCCCCCAGTTCTACCCAGCAGTTACTGCAAGATGTGGCAAAAGGCAGCCTTGAGGTGGCTCAACTGCTGAACATCCAGTGTGCCATGAGAAATGGAGCAAGGCCACTGCTGCTTCTTCTGCTGGTTATTTAGACAGGCAAGAGCTAATTTGTGCATCTGAACACATCAAGGGAAAACACATTAAGGCTAATACAAACAACTTGCCCCAAGGAGAAATTCTGTCTGGGTTTAAGTGGAAGAAGATCACTGTGAGAACAATTAAACATTGCACTAGCTTGCCAGGGAAGTGGTAACATTTCCCTCACTGGAAATATTCAAGGTTTGGCTTGACAGAGCCCTGGACAGCCTAACACAAGGGTCCTGCTTCCAGCAGAAGTTTGGAGCAGATGGGCTCCAGAAGTCCCTTCCAAACTGGATTTTTCTGTGATCTATGATAATACTTTTAATCATCATGTTTCAAAGTTGGGATAACAGAAGAATGTTGTTATTTTCTCTCATGTAAGGAAAATGAGGATTCCAGTGTCTGCGGAAATATTGACTTTATTATGAAATAGAAAAGGAAGGAAAAGCAATAGTTGCATTTCACTTAGAAACATTAGTGCAACTGACTGTGGTCAAAACCAGTCTGGTAAAGTTGAACAAAGTAGGTAACCAGGAGAACATAGGTTTCTGCTAAACATCATCCAAAAAAGCAATAAAATAATTTATTTTGATCTGCAGAGAGCAGTTTTAACGCAGTAAATATGACAGTGTGTTCAGTACTGCGTAGCAAAACAGCTGGGACTGTGATGGTGGATGTGTCTGAAAGAAAGCAGGTTTTTAAATCAGTATTATGCTTTCCTATAACAGCCAAATAAGCACTGGCATTTAAAATGCTTTGAAAAAAACCACAGAATTACTAGAGTAATTTGATAGAGTTTATCAATTCTATCAATTCTCAATAGTACTAGAGATTTGATAGAGTTTATCAATTCTAAGTAGATCATTACTACATAATCAAGGCCACTGCTGTTTCTTTGTTGGTTGTTTAGAGAGGCAAGAGCGAACCCAAGGCAGGTACTGTGCTAGAAAAGCAGATTAATTGCTACCCAGGTTAACAACTGGAGAGGCAACAGAGTGAGGGTAAGAAAATCAGTCATACACTGGTTAACTACATCTGCACTCCTAAAGGATACTGAAAGACCTTGTGCCCAGCTTTTATCACACAAATAAGTGATGGTAATAATTAATTGGAAATATTTTTGCTGGCTGCTCCACCACGAGGATGTGCTGTGCTGCTGAGGAGGTGATGTCCTCCTGTCCAGGCACACTCTGGGTGAGCGCAGATGAGCTGGAGAGGAGCAGGAGGCTGCCAGGATCCCAGGGATGAGGGGTGCCTCACCCACTGATGGGATGAGTGTTGGATTGCTGCCAGGCTGCTCCCTGGGTGGCTTTTCCAGCCCAGCAGCCAGGCTTGGGTGCATGGACTTGTGCTCTCAGCATCTACACTAAGTGAACAGAAAAACTTGTAAACACTTTGTGATCCATCCACTGCAAGTTCAAAACCTTGGAGGGATAAGTTTTTTATAAAATTATCTGGAATGAAAATGAAGCAGACGAGACAATCACTTCAGAGAGGGGAAAATACATCAAAAATCCAAATTATTCAGTTTTTCTTTGTGTGTCTCCTTTTGAACTTTTGCAGCCCCTTCAGTGTGCAGGATGGTTTAGCAAATCCCACTTTATTTGTTACACATGCCTCCCTGGATAGGGTCCTGAGGAGAAGCTCCTCCATGGAAAATGGAGACTTGGAACAGGAAAGCTGTGTTTAAACCCCATGCTTGGTCCTAACGAATATACTTGGAATAAAAAGCAACCAAAACCATCTGTGGCCAGAAGAAGCAAATCCAGATGTCGTGGGGATTTAGCCCTCTCCTTCATTAATCATGTCTGCAGGATCATTCAGCTTCTGCAGCCTAGGCCTGCTGGACTTTTGAGGGGTTGTTAATAATACAGGAACAGCAGCTCACTTGGGAAGAAAGTTTCAGTCATATCTTTGATAATCAAATGGGAGTAGAATTTCTTACTCCTCTAAGCAGAGTCACTATGATTTCCTTAGTTAAGATGGGAAAATGACAGGTTTAATTTCTGGATTTGGCATCTTGCCTCACTAAACTCTGTTCAGAGGCAGTGAGACGCCTCAGCCTTCCCTTCTTACCAGGCTGCCTCCTACAAAAACCTCCCTATAAACTTATTTCTACCACTCAGGAAGGTTTTGGCCTTCCCAGGCAGGTGTGGCTGCCCATTTTGAAGCAGTAAAGAACCCACTGGATCTCCACCAGATGGCTTTTTATTCTGGATTTTCTGCTGAGATCAGCAGATTGGGCAGTGCCCTCTCGTTCGCAGTTCTGTAGCCGTGGGAGCAGCGGGCAGTGGGCAGGGCACTCAGCTGGGTTTTTTCTCTGCTTTCTGAGCACCACCTCTGTTTTCACCTGAGGGAACAAACCCATGGGTTCTGTTTGACAATGAGGGAACTTCAACAATGGATCTGTGAGGGCCTGTGCATTAGTTGTTTTGACATGAATGTCCCAACTAATTAAATTACAGCCTCTAATGGCAGCTGAGCAGGAATGATCACCTCATTTGTCATTTAACAGATTTCATAACTAGTGACTAAGCAGAGAAGGAAATGGTGTTTGAATTTACCAAATATGTTTTGTATATTTAAAAACCAGGAAAGTTCAACACATGTATTTTATTTTAATTTACATATACACAAAACCATGTCATTTCTTGGCTAGTGGGGCAGGCAAATGGAGTGTGCCACAGCTGGAGGTGATTCTTAACTCTAGGATTTCTTACTTTACAGGAAATAAAATCCACAACCATATCTTCAAGTTTCTGAGTTTTGCATCCCTATTCAGGGGTTTTATTCCTGTCCCAGATGCTCTCAGTCCCGTGGCATGTCCTCACTATCCATTTCACTCCCTTACCAATTCCCAGGGGTGCTGGGTTTGCTGCACCTCTTTTCTTTCCTGTTCTTCTAGATCCAGCATTGCCCCCCAGCCTTCCAGAGGGAGACTCCAGCTTCAAAGAGCCACAGGGCTGACATCAAAAGAACAAGCAAACAAGCTTGAAACGGTGCTCCCATCAGGTTCCTGACATGGCAATGACGGGGCCAGCAGCACTCCCCCAGGAAAACTGGGGAGGGGAGGAGACAAGTCCAGGGGAACTTTTCACCACAGGGCTGAAAGAGAAATTACTTCACATTAAAGTGAGGCAGAGTCTCTTGTTCTTGTGGAGTTACTGATTTGAGAGGATATTTTCACTCCAGGTGTGCAGTGCTTTCCCTTCTCCACAGCTGCTGCCTGGAGCTGTACTTGGGACAATCTGTTTATTTGTAACAAATCAATTTTAGACTCTGTTTTAAAAAGCAGTCTTGACATGCCAGTTGGTAATGTGCCCTAAGTACTAACAGATTGCGTGTCTGGTTGTACGGAGTGTCACTTGCTCAGGATAGATTTGCAAGGGTTTGGTTGTACTCCATAAGAGCTGGGAACCTGAGAGCCACTGAAGGGCCCTTGTGGACAGAAACCAAAAGGGCAGAGCTCTCTAGAGTGAGCACCATGAGCACTGTGCTGCTCCCCTCAGCTTTGAGGAGGAATTCTAGGGGAGCAGCATTCTTCTGTTGTGCTGACCTGGTGTCTGGAAGGCCCAGCTGCTCAAATCCTCCTACTCCAGAATCCCAGGGGTCAGAGGAGAGAGAAGCTTCTCGTTGTCATTACTGGGAAGTTTTCATCATCCCACCTCACTCCTGGACAACGAAGAAAAAAGAGGTTTTTTCACCTCAAGTTTTCTACCTTTCCACTCAAAAGTACTTAGTGTTTGAGGAACAAGATGTGTGTTGTTTGGATATGAGGATGGAAATGCTCAATTTGTAGCAATGCTGATGTCTAGCTGAGCCCTGCTATGGGCTAGGGCTATGTTTGTGTGTGTATATTTATTAAATGCAAGTAGAGAACTACAGAACTCTGCCATGTCACCATGAATGCATTATCAGAACATTCTATTGCAGGAGTTTCAAAAACCTCTCAGATTATGTATCACATTCAGTTCTGTGGGCAAAATTGACATATCTAAACAATTTGCAACCAAGCAGGGTAGAATAATGAGTGTCATTTATAATTTGGTGTTCTATAAGCACTGTTTTTCAATGAATATTCCAATGAATGTTGTTCACATGTTGAATGTGAGCAACATAATAAAACACAATTAGGAAGAAAATAAGGAGTGCACAGTTCAAAGCCTCCTCCTGCTTTGAACTGTGCACTCAGCAGCTTGATTATATTTTGATCTACATAACCTTTGAAAGGTAGAACTACAGATTAAAGTATATAATTTTACCACCATTTACTACTGAAATATTCCTTGGCCTTGCCTTTCCTCCTTCATGAGTGGTTCAGCTGTCATCCATACTTTTCAGTTACAAAAGTAAGGGGTTTTATCTGATTTCTTCATTTGAATAATGACCATAAACACCATTTTTACCTCTTTCCTGGAACATTCATATATGTTATGAAGCACATATATTCTGCTTCATATATGAAGCAGAATACTGTCTCCAGACCATGCTGTTTCATTTTATCTTGGTGTAAGAAAGATACTTTGTCAGCAATTCACTGGCACAACCTCCTCAGGGGCGTAGCAGGGTCTCTGTTGCTGAAGTTCTCAAGGTGCAATGGCACAAGGTGTTAGATAATCTCCTTACACTCTCTTTCCCAGGAGAGGTTTGAGGACCTTTTGAGGTCCTTCTAAACCTGGGCTGCTCCATGATTCTGGGATTAGGGACTTGTCAAAATCCACTCTTCTGTGTGTGGGTTTTCAGTGCTCCACGCTGGTTGGTCTCTCAGAATTAGGGCAGTAGCTGAAGCACAACCAACTCTTAACTTTTTTTTAAGGCTATTTTATCAAACTGTTATTTTTGCTTTTCCAGACAGAACAGCTGTGATTCTCTTACAGTATCTTCTGTGGCTAGATTTTAAGACCTCTTTCTAACCTTTTGAAAATAACTCATAAGAATAATATTTTTGTTTTACTTACAGGGAAAGGATTCAGAATATACTTCAACCAACAGTCTGTCCTGAGAAAAGGGCTGGTTTTATTTTGTCACACATCTCTCACACTGTCTGCAACTTGATTTTGACTTTCAGACAATAATGATTAAGGGTTTCCTCTAGCAATAGATGATTATTATTTATTCATTACAGTTTCGTTACATTTGCAGCTGGCTGTGTCAACAGCACATTGTTATCCTGCCTACAAAGCCAGCAGCCTTAAAATGGCTCCTTTCCCTTGGAGAAATCCTAGAAGGTACTTTTGGATAATGAATCATCTCTCCCAATGGATTTCACACACCTTTCACTTTAATGCTTCTGTTTGATAACAAACCATGTCTCTGAGGCAACCAAGAGGGCTGTGGGGGAGCACACACAGGGTGAACCTGTGCTCCCTCTGGAGCAAAGGGCACAGCCAAGTGCTCTTGTGCAGCTCAGCAAACAAGCTGGCTCCTTGGCATGTCCCCTTTCCAATCACACAAGGAGGAGCAGGCAGCAAGGTGGCCCAGATGTTATCAGTCCCTCTGGTGACACCTCTGCAGGCTGTCAGCCCTGTGGCTGTGTTAAGGACTGTGTGTTTGACTAACAGCCCCTGGAAGCTCATTCCATGGTGAGCCCGTGGCGCTGGAAATGGATCTTGTCATGTCTGGGGCACATCAGGGTTCCATTGCAGCGGGAGATCAAATAGATGAGATTGTGGAGACAGCCTCCTTCTCCCTCCCTCTCTCCTTTCCTTCTTTCCCTCCCTCTCCTCCCTCCCTCCCTCCCACCCTCCCAAAGCAGAATTCAGCAGTGACAGTGCACTGCACTTTTTGGGTACCAGAGCTCCCAGCACTTCCACTGGCTGCCTCATGGGCCCAGAGCACGAGGAAGACTCTGGTGATGTAAGGAACCACCTCCTTCCATGTCACTGTGCCACAAGTGAACTCACAGGGGCAGCAGAGGTAGATCTTCATCCTTTGTTTGGAAAGAAGGGTTTCTCCTGATCCTCTTCACTCAGGAATTCACTTTTGTTTTGCCATTTAGGATATAATACAACCTTTAGGATATAGTACAAAACAGGTGTTTAGAGAAGGAATTTTGGGGTGTGTAAAGATAAACACAACCCTTAAAGATCAAGATTTCATAGGAGAAAAAGTGGGAAAATACTTCTTTTGGTTGTATTACTTTATCATCAATAGCTGCAGTGCAGGTGTGTCACATCAGCTTAAAATTGAATGTGGCAAATTTCTTATCTTAAGGATGGTTTTTGTTGTAAGCAGCACATAAATAGGATCGTTTATCTCTGTCCCTGATTTGGCTCATGTTTCTCATGGTGTCTTTTTAAGATGATAAAGACACAAGCTTTGCCATTAAAACGCAGCATTTTCCTATCTTAAAAAGGAAACCGCAGTCTTTAATTAGCAAGCATTTGTGAAATGCCTGAGGATCTTGGGGATCAGGTAGTAACAAAGCATAGAATGTTATAACCAAATAAACTCCTCAGCTCTCATTTTGTTTTTACCCTAGCTGTAATTGGACAGGGAGGTTTCCCACTCACTGCACATTCTGACATCTGTTCTGGGGTACCAAGCTTCTGGGATTTGGCATATTTTCATCTGCTAAATGATGGGACAGAACTGCAATCCACTTCATGGCTCATGAATTCTCCAAGACTCCATGAAAGCTCCAGACTCCTGGAGCTGACTTGCCCATTGCACATGATGAAAAGCTCCTCAGCTACATTTGATAAAAGATACACTGCACTGAGCAGAGCCTGAATTCTCCTCTGAGTTAATGCCTTAAAAAACCACACCAGTAACCAGTATTTCCTCATTGGTGTCTGCTCACACAGCTCACAGAGATGCAGTGAGAAAATCACAGCAGCCACCTTGCTGAGAGCTCTCAAATATATTTAAAACAGAGCCTGGTTCACATTTGACCTCTGGAAGTGCTGTTGATTTAATGTTTTAGCTCAGCTGAGGTCTCTATTGACTTGTGAGACACTGGCTCAGTGATGCTCTGGATGAGCCTACTCTCCTCAAGGTAGTGAAGCAATTGCTCCATCACACTTAGATACAGCCAGTGTGTGCCCAGAGAACATGAATTTTGGAAGGAGGGAGGTTATTTAGCATAATACTGAACTTGATGTCACATATCATCTGCAATATTTCAAATCTGATCAAGTTCAGTGTTGGTTTAAAAACCCCAAGATGGTTGGTTTATTCAACCCCAAGATGGTTGGTTTATTCAACCCCAAAATGTTTCACCATTCTGTGATCAGCTGAGTGGCATAGGATAACCTACCAACCACGTCAGTAAAGCTGAAATATGTGCAAGCAATTTCACAGTGAGTGGCAGATGTGTACAAGCTGAATGAGAAGTGTTTCATGGTAAAATGAGTAACTTCCAGTCACTGTGAGCCTCCAGTGTGTCAGCAAAATCCACATTCATTGCAACTCATCAGCTCCATACAAAACATATGAGGCCCAATAAGGGATGGCACCTTGCCCATGGCCAGTCAGCTGGATTAATGTTATAAAAACAGCAAAAAATAAGGAAGTACTTTAGAAAGTCACATCTGGGTATGATGTGAAATTATTATTCAGGAGCAGGAGAATTCAGATATCTGTTCCATACTGTCTTACATTGCTGTGCTGAGGATCTGCAGACTGGTGCTTGCCTGTTTTGGGAAGTTGTTTCAATAATTGGACAATATTTAGTGAAGTGATGTGTATTTTAGTGCCTGCTTGTGTAGGTTTATTGTTCATCCTGGAATCAAATGTACAATAGCAATTTTCAATATTCCTGGGAAGAGTGGGACAATACAGCCTTGAAGACTGAGCCATAAATCACAAAATCACAGAAGGATGGAATGGGTTGGGTTGGAAGGGACCTTAAAATCATTTTGTCCCACCCCTTGCCATGGGCAGGGACACCTTCTACTATCCCAGGTCGCTCCAAGCCCCATCCAACCTGGCCTTGGACATTTCCAGGGATGGGGCAGCCACAGCTCCTCTGGGCAACCTGTGCCAGGGCCTTTATCACAGAATTATCAAGGCTGGAACAGACCTCTGAAATCATGGAGTTCGAACATCACCTCAGCACTGCCACTGTCACCCCTAAACCACTGCACACATCACCCAGGGCCAGCCCCCGCTGCCTCCTGCACCCCTCCAGGAGAGGCATTTTGGTCCTGTTCACCCGTGCTTTTACTGTGGCGCGGTCTTTAACGTGACCTCTGGAGACACTCCGGAGGCTCCAACCGCGTCTCCGTGGGGATGTGGATTTTGCGGTGACGAGTGGCAGCGGGGCAGAGCGGAGTGGGGGCACAACGAGCAGCCGGGGACGAGCGTGCCTGGAGCCCAGAGCCACGGCGGGGCGTGGCGGGGCGTGGGGCGGCGTGGGGCAGCGTGGGGCACCGCGGCTCCCTGCCGGCTCCTTGCCGGGTCCCTGTTGGGTCCCTGCCGGGCCCGGCGGGGCGGGGCAGGACCGGGGCCGGGGGCGGCGCCTGCGGAGGAAGCGGCGGGAGCGCTCCGGGCTGGGCGGGAGCGCTCGCGGTGCTGCCGCAGCTCCGCACCGAGCCATGGGTGCCTCTGCCTCCGCAACGCTGGACGACAGCAAGTGCGCCTACATCCGAGGTACGGGCTGGGGCACCGCCGGCAGCCCCGGGCTCGGGAAAANCAATAGCAATTTTCAATATTCCTGGGAAGAGTGGGACAATACAGCCTTGAAGACTGAGCCATAAATCACAAAATCACAGAAGGATGGAATGGGTTGGGTTGGAAGGGACCTTAAAATCATTTTGTCCCACCCCTTGCCATGGGCAGGGACACCTTCTACTATCCCAGGTCGCTCCAAGCCCCATCCAACCTGGCCTTGGACATTTCCAGGGATGGGGCAGCCACAGCTCCTCTGGGCAACCTGTGCCAGGGCCTTTATCACAGAATTATCAAGGCTGGAACAGACCTCTGAAATCATGGAGTTCGAACATCACCTCAGCACTGCCACTGTCACCCCTAAACCACTGCACACATCACCCAGGGCCAGCCCCCGCTGCCTCCTGCACCCCTCCAGGAGAGGCATTTTGGTCCTGTTCACCCGTGCTTTTACTGTGGCGCGGTCTTTAACGTGACCTCTGGAGACACTCCGGAGGCTCCAACCGCGTCTCCGTGGGGATGTGGATTTTGCGGTGACGAGTGGCAGCGGGGCAGAGCGGAGTGGGGGCACAACGAGCAGCCGGGGACGAGCGTNGGGCTCGGGAAAGCCGCCGGCAGCGCTCCGGGAGCCCCGCGCATCCCGGGCAGCGCTCGGCGGCGGGCGGGACAGCGCGGGTTGAGCAGATTCTCAGCGTCCCGTGGAGTTTGGAGCAGTTTCTCAAGGGCGATGCTTTAGAAGTTTCCATTGCGGGAGTTAGTTGTAAGTAGAGGGTGAAACTTGAGGGAGTGTGGAGCGCTGCGGCTGAGTTTTCCCGTGTGACAGATCCCGGCTCTCCAGACCCGGCAGATTCCGGGACACCGGGCTTTGCCAGGGTGAACCCAACCAGCACTATATGGGCTGATGCTCTGCCAAGCCCGTTGGAGGCAGTGGCAACGCTGCTAGTGGGTACCGAGGTAAAAAAGGTGGGTACCTTACACAGTCTGACTGTGTAAGGGCTATTCTTTATCTCATTAAAATGTTAGGGGAGAGAGAGCAAACAAAAAAAAAAAAAGGCTTTAAGTTATGTATATTGCTGTTAAACTATGAAGGAAAAGTGTAATTCTGGGGTTTGGGGTGTTTTTTTGTTAGTTGAGTAGTTTGGTGTGAAACACAGCTGACTCTTACCTGTGCTGCTTATCGCTCAGCCAGCAGGTAGAGTATTTGCAAAGCAAATTTTAAGGCTGAAGATTTACAAGTGGGATAAAAGTTTGCATGAGAAAAGGAAGCCCAGTTCTAGCACTTGATGTATCAGCCTGCGGGAGCCCTCTCTTGGAGATCAAACTGTGCTGAGGATTTGGGCAGCAGGGGGGCTCCTGGGTGATGCCCACAACCCAGCTTGTCCTTGGATTTCTTTGCTTTGGGATGTTTGTGTGGTGCAGAGGGAGTGCAAACATTGAGCTGCTGCTCTGTTAGGACTCCTTTGAAATCACAGTGGGTCTTTCAAGAGATTCCCATATTGGGAAGGATGTCCAGTTAGTAAATGGCTTTTCCCCAAAAAGCAGTCAGCAGAGCTACTGGCCTCACACACCGAGATGGTTCAGCAGTCCTCCTATCATAGTGTCAGTTTTTCCTGCCCCACTAAGGATGGTTTCAAGTCCCATCAGAGCCATGAGGGTGCAGTCCCCGTGGATTTCTGTTTTTCTTTACATTCATCCCCACATTGAAACCAAAATTGCATTTTCACAGTTCAGCATTTAATTTGCCTGCAGCTCACAGGGAGGGTACCTTGGTCATGCTGAGAGCTCTGCAGCACTCCAAACACAGTTCTTGTTTGCCCATCACACCTTTGCACAGACAAGAGCCAGAGGGAAGTCACTGTGGAAGAAGGAATTAAAATCCTGTGCTCACCCCCTGGCTCACATCTGCTGTTGGTGCTGTGAGGATCCCCCACTCAAAGCTCCTGGTTGGAAAAATAATTAATGAGGCACTTTATACAGAGGCTGCCTGTGAATCAGCACTTCCAAGGAGGAAAAGAATTGTGAAGAGCATCTTAAATGGGAACAGAGTGTGATCGAGCCAGCTCACCAAACCTACTGCTGATGTTAGGCTGGAGCCTGTGGGAGTCAGGCCTTGCTGTCTGTCCTACACACCTGGGAGTGATTTATTTGCAGAGGAGCTCTGTGGTGAAGAAGAAGCATGTGCAGAACCATGTGGAAGCACTGAGTCTGTAGCTTGATTAAGCAGTATGTTTTTTAGCTGGCTTTGTGAAGCTTAGGCGGGTTTTTCTAGTGGGATGGCAGCTTTTGGGGTCCTTTTCCTCCACAGGTGATGAAGGGGTGTCCTCAGTAAAAAGGAAAGGGAAAGACTTGCTTTTTTGTCAGCAGAATTGTCAGTCCATAGGTGCTGGAATGGGACAGCACTGGTGATGGAGGGAGATGGGGAGACAGCAAGCCAAAGGAGCCAGCAACACTCTCCAAACTTTGTGCATTTTGGGATGCTCCCTCATACTAGCTCAAATAGCGGTAGCCTCGAGACAGGAAATCCTAAATATTACTTCAAGTGAGAGCTTGGTGTAGTTCATAGTTGTTTTCATGATGGTGTAATTTAATTTCTTGTTGCAGTAATGATAATTTAATTTGTCTGGAATTAAATGGATTGTAAAGCCTTGTAGTTTACTCAGACAACATTTAAGCTAAAGCACAATGTAATGAATGGAATGAGGAACTGAGCATTAAAGGCAGTGGATGTTCTGTGCAGGGCAGGAGTTGGACTTGATGAATCCTGTGGGTCTGTTCCAACTCTGGATATTCCACAAGTCCATGTTACAGCTTCCACATCAACACAGGTACAGTTCTACAGGTGTTCTGACTCCTGACAGTCTGCTCACGTTGTTTGTGGGATGAGAGGAGAACCAAATGAGGACAAGAATTACGTGAGATGTAAAATTATGTTAGAAATATGCAAACCCAGTCAGACAGGTGCCTCTGTAACCCCTCAAGCACCTGCCCTCAGCACAGGCACCCCCAGGTAGAGCCTGGGAGCTGCTTTGCTGTCTGTGCCTTCCCATGGTGAATGGGGGTGAGCCTTGTCAGACCAGCTGGAGAAATGAATCCCTCAGAAAACCAGGAAGGCATCCCACGCAGAGTCTCAGTTACTGAATGCAAAGCCTGGGATTTCCACCTAAAACTGCTTCCAGCTTCCATCCTCTTAGGGAAAATGGGGTAGGACTGAACCAGCCAACTCACAGAGCTGTGTGTGGTTGTACATGGGGCAATACTTAGGCAGTATCATGTCCTGAAAAGCATGAATTACAGAAAATGTGATTATTGACCTGGTAATGTGCATCCCCTGCTGCAAACAATGCCTAAGAAGAGAACAGACAATGCCAATGTGTGATTTTCCAGGCAGTCTTCACAGGGAAATTGAGGCTGTGTCTGAAACTGCAAGGGCAGGGTTCTTCCTTGTGGAGTTTGAATCAACTGTCTAAACACTTCGTTGGGGATGAAAATGCTTTGCAAAACAATTTTTACACTCAGAAAATCTCTGTATATGTTTATATCTTGTGAAGTTACATTTTGCAACCCATTGCAACATCTTTTGTCTTTGTCGAGTAGAAATGAACGAAAATTGGTGACTGTTGGGGGATGAACTCAGGAATAAAATATCAGGACTTGATATTCGTTACTCCTACCTGAAGGAAATTAATGTCATAGTGAAATAATGGGAAAATGAGTCAGCAGGGACTCCTGTGAGCAGTGGGGACAGTTTGTGTCGTCTGGCAGAAGGTGTGTGAAGGATATTTAGGGGGAAGTGGGAGAAAGCCAGACCACATGCACTGCAGCATTACTAGTCTGGAAACCTTAGCAGTTTCAAAGGTGTCTTTCTGTGCTGTGCAGCACAGGCCTGTTTTTCTAACCAGACCTATGGAAAAATACATTTTTCCATCTATTTAAATCCGTAAGATATTTTAAATACACACACATTGTAAGCAGTAAAATTATTTAAAGCCCTCCAAAATGAATAGAAAATTTTATAGTAATTCCTCTAGGTTTTGGACTGGGGCCTTGAAAAAGATGACTTGTGGCAGAGATAATCCTGCTTTGTGGGATTTTGGTGGGACTACATGGGGATTATTCAGGGTGTGAGTAAAATGGAGTTTAAAACATGGCAGTAATAATTAGGGGACTGGGAGCTGGTCATGTGAAAAGAGTTTATTAAAAAAATTTGTGCTCTCAGTTTACTGAGGCATGGGCTAACCTTATGATGGGAGTTGTTTGTTGGGTGAATTGTCTAATGATGCTTGAGGAATGCTGCACCCAAGAGGGAGCGGTCCAGGGCGGTGGTGGGGAGTTACGGGCTCGGGGTGCAATCATGAAATTCAGGAATCAGCTGAAAGTGCCTGCTAAAGCAGCTCAGTGGTGTGTCCTGAGAGATACCACTGAGATTGTGCCAGAGGTATCATCACTGCTGATGGAAAAGTGTTGCTTAGTGTCCCTACTAGCAGACAGGAAGCAATCAAGGATGAGGCTATTACAGCTGGCAAAGATGGAAATGCCCTTAAAGTCTTGATGATTTTCCATTTCTGCAATCTCAGCAGCAGAAGTAGTAGGTGACCAAGCTCTGCTCTGCCACGAGTCGTGTGTTGGGACTAATTTTTTTTATATTTGCAGAAGTGGAAAGATTTCAAGCACCTAACACCAGTAATTTCAACAGGTGCATCTCCAAAACAGTTCAGCATATGAAAAATTGAACTTCTCTGAAGGTTGTTTTTTCTTAAAGATACTTGGTATGCTTGACCATATCCTGGCTACCCATTTCTATAAACAGCCATCTGTCCAGAGCATGAGGCTTTGTAGTCATTTGCTTTGGATTTGTTTGTTTAATTGCAGTTTCTTCCTTCCCTTCTCTTCCATCTCTCTCCTCCCCCAGGCTGGTGGGACCGCCAGCACAGGGCACAGTGGCTGTGACCCTGTGGCACCCAGGATGCACCCTGTGGATTTCCTCATTGTTTAGGAAGTTTTTCCAGGCAGAAAAACTTTTCTTTGTTGTTCTTTTGAGGTGACAGTGAAAGCTATTACTTAATGTCTGTAAGAAACTTCTTTCTAGCCATTTGTTTTACTTAGGAATTTCAGTGTGGTGGTAATTAAGTCAGGATTTTGCACACGATCACACCCTGTAGGTGTGTTCCTACAAGATGTAGCATACTTGAAAAAGCAGAGAGATTCCTATTCTGTCCCATTTTAGAGGCTGAAGAGGAGCCTGCTTTACCCTTCACTTGAAAGACAAGATAGGAAATGGGTTGTCAGCTTTCCAGGAAACCAGGTGAATAAATTCCAGCAGTGGTACAGAGATGAGTCCCACAGACTCAGAGGGGCAGAACCCAAGAGCCTGATACAGCTCTGGAGTGAAAATCTCAGCCAGAGTGCACAGAGCTGGCAGGAGGAGTGCTGCAGGATGGAATTGGAATGACTTGGAATTAATTGTGGAAAAGCTGGCCTTTTTTTGGACAGGCACTCAGACTGGATGTTGGATTTTCTGCTTTAAACTGTCACTTACCCTTCTGGTTTTAATTTGGTGTGTGACTGCAAGTAAAGCAGGGTTCTGTACAAGTCTTGTTGCACTCCCTGCCTTTGCTTCCAGCCTGTTCCAAGCTGGTTGTTCTGTGTTCCAGAAATTCTCTCTTCCATTTTCTGTAGGTGAGCATGGCTGTGACATCATGCAGAGCAGGACTGCCCCATCCCTTGAAGTGTCCAAGGCCAGGTTGCACAGGGCCTGGAGCACCTTCCTGGTCTAGTGGAAGGTGTCCCTGCTCCTGGCAGGGGTGGAATGAGATGGGCTTTAAGGTAATTCCAACCAAATTCTACAAGTGTGGGGTCTCTCTGGACTTAACAGCATCTTAGAGGCTGCTTTTCCTTTTCACCTGGTGAGGTTTATGGTAAAAGCTGATTGGATTTGCCTGCAACTCCCAAAATCTAAGGAAGAGGCAGAATAATATTTTCATTCAGAAGCATGTATTAAATCCAGAATTCATGATAGTAGCATCTAGTCCAATCCAAACAGGGAAAAATACCCACGGAAGGAAGAAGTGAGGTAAAGCACACAGGAAATTCAGATTTCAATAAGCATGTAAGATTCTATTATATGCACCTTGCAAAGTTTCCAAGTTCTTGAAGACTGTAAGAAATGAGATTTTTAAAGGAAAATCCTTCTGGCTTTACTTTTTTTCTCAGAAGTTTTAGTGCTCAGAGAGATTGTTGCTTTTGGAGCCAGTAGCAGATTTTCATCCCATAGTTTTGATAGATGGTGCCTGCCTGTGCTGGAAAGGAGAGGAAGCTTCTCTTTGGGTTTTATGGCCTTTAATTCAAGGGGCCAAGTGCTTTTTCTTACCTTTTGACTGAATGCAAGCAAAAGGCATTCAGGGATGTGATTGATGGAAAAGGTACTTGCCACCCACATGGACAGAATTTACTGTCCTTGGTAACTTTCAGATTCAGCTTTGGGAGACCAAGGAAGGATATACCTCCTCTGTTCCATTGCCATTGTTCAAATAGTCCATTATTGACTTCTCTCAAAAGCTCCACAAACGATTTTGGAAGTTTCCAGCCATGTTATCTTGCAACAGGCATGGTCAAGATTTCCCTAATCAAAGCAGGAGGTGAAATTGTTCAGTTTTCTTTGTTAGTCAGTAAAGTATTGTCTGTGATCTCACCCTATTTGCTTTCTGTATATGGCTTGAGGTTTTCCTAAACTCAGAAATGCCAGCTACCCAATTTGTATCCCAGAGCTGCATTAGGCTCTGTGCCTGTTCAGCAGGATCATCTCAAGCCCCTACACAAAGCAGCCCATGTAGAGGAACTGCCCTTAAAGATGATGTGCTGCATCACTGGGTCTGAAAAACGAAAGGTGGCTTTTCTCTGGTCTTTTTTTGGGTCGTGTGAGGGAAGGGAAACCACATGGTTGTAGGGGAAGAAATGCATGTGGCATTTTTCATGCTTTTCTTGTCACTGTAAAAGAAACTAGGTACAGTGTTGAATTAGGCACAGGGGTCAGTGGAAAGAATATCTCAACAGAAAAAGTGAGAAACAGGCTCATCCTTGCCCCAAATCTGTAATTGAGAGACACGCTGTAAGTGCTGTGCCTTTGTACTTGATGTTTTCCAAAATCTTGAATACTGGAAGTTCTTAAATTAGTGCAGCTTGGCCACAAATTGTAAGACAGTCTTTGCATCTGATAGACATTTTATTGGTATGAAAGGGAGAAAAAGCAAGCTCTGAGATGATGAAAGCAGCTTTGTTGGTGGTGCCTTTGGGCAGTGGCAGCTGCAGAGCCAGTGTCTAGGTGGGGAAGGGTGATATTCATGAGGAATGTGCTTTTAAAGTAAATCTTTTTCCTTTGCATGGAACAACCATGCTGTTCTCTTCACACGTGGAGAACAATTAGAAGTTGTTTCAAGTTTTTGATCATACTTGCAAGCATTTTACTTGCTTTTGCAGTTAAAGGACAGTAATGAAACAAGGCCAACTCTTACAACAAAGCAAGATTAAAGCTTGTGCAAATGGCTCATACTTCTGTGAAGAAAGGGTTCTCCTGCCTGGGTCTCCTAAAATCTTTGTCCTGTGTCTTTCTAGTAATCTTATATATTTAAAAAAAAAAAAAGTTTGCTGCTGATTCTGCACTGAAACTTATTTTGGTATGGATAACCTAAGATTTTAGTGCCTTTGTTTTTCTAAGTATTTAATTAAGTGTTATATCTTGAATTCATAAGCCTTTAATTTTCATGCTTCTATGATATTTGTTAATAGGTCTGACCAAGTAGTAGCTGTTACATTTTGGCTAGTACTGAAGCTTTAAGGCAAAATATTTAGGTCGTTGTAGTACTACCAAAGTTGTTATGTAGTTATTGCATCTTTTTTATTGCATGTTTTTTAAAGCTAGGGAGTTGTCATAGCTGCAGTGCAGGAAGCAGAAAACAAAAGCAAGGCTGACTCTTGGGCTTTTCTGAGTACATGAGTAAGAGGTTGAAAGCAGTATACTTTTCCAAAGTATGTAGATAATTTTTGTATGGTTGAAATTCTTTTAGGAAATCAGTGAGATCAGGAGTAGAGTAGTTCTTTTCTAAGTCAATATTTTAAGCCAAAACTAGTGATTCAAGTGACCTTTTGGGTGCTGTTTGTGATGAGGTTGGTTCTAAGCCTGTAGCTGTGCCTTGCCCTGCAGCCCGTGGCTCCTGAGGAGTGGGCATTGCCAGGGATGACACCCACATTGTTGTGTGACACCATCAGTGCTGTTGTGCACTCCTTGTTGGGAACCCACCAGCCCAGGCTCTCCCAGGTGGTTTTTGGGGTGTGAACAGGGCAGGCACCCCCACAGCCATTGGAGAGAGGTGGGTGCTGCTGCGGGTGCCTGGTCTCCTCTGGGGGCTCAGGGGGACCTGGGCTGTGCCACCCTTGGGTGGGAGCAGCGTGTGCTGCTGTAGCACACCTCAGGCCAAGCTGCTCCAGGGCTGTCACAGCAGCAGCCACTCCGCTCCTTGGTGGAAAAGAGCAGCAGGGTTTTGCCTTGCTGCCCACTTTCTGTGCCTTCCCAGGAGCTAGCCATGATCTGTCCTCCTGAAGGAATTCTGCTTTGGAGCATTTGGCAAAGCGAATGTGTCAACTGATCTCCTGGTTGGGCTTTTTACAAATCACTGCTGAGGGAGTGAGCGTGGAGCATCCTCCTGTTAGTTTCTGCCGAGGAAAGCCACCCACAGCAGTGCCTGACGGGTTGTGGGCTCTCCCCGACACCTCAGCAGCAGTGATGCCTTTTCAAACCACAGAGAGCATGTAAGGAGATCTTTGGTAATGCCATAAGACTGTCTTGTTCATAGCTCCCCAAAATGCTGGTGTTTTTCCAGGTTCATTCCTTGTTCATAGCTCCCCAAAATGCTGGTGTTATACCAGGTTCATTCCATGTTCATAGCTCCCCAAAATGCTGGTGTTTTTCCAGGTTCATTCCTTGTTCATAGCTCCCCAAAATGCTGGTGGTATACCAGGTTCATTCCCTGTTCATAGCTCCCCAAAATGCTGGTGTTTCCAGGTTCATTCCATGTTCATAGCTCCCCAAAATGCTGGTGTTTTTCCAGGTTCATTCCTTGTTCATAGCTCCCCAAAATGCTGGTGTTTTACCAGGTTCAGTCCATGTTCATAGCTCCCCAAAATGCTGGTGTTATACCAGGTTCATTCCTTGTTCATAGCTTCCCAAAATGCTGGTGTTTTTCCAGGTTCATTCCATGTTGTGCGTCTAGGGTCAGGGCATGTTTTGGGTGTGGCTCTGAGGCATTGCAGCAGGTAACCTGCAGAAAAGGTCATTTGCACCTCAATTCCATGTGGGATGTTGTGTGGGGGTGTGTTGGTCCTCACAAGGAGTCTGGCACAGACATCATAAGGTAGTGCTTGTTCCTGCTTCTTTACTCTGTAAGCAGGCAGAGCTAAAGCAGACATCCAGGGAATTGAAAACGTGGGACCAGGTTGTGGCAGGATCAGGAGAAGCAGCCCGTGCCAGCCTTGGAGAAGGGACAGCCCCTGCAGCAGCTCCAGCTGCACCCTCCTGATGGATCCCAGCAGGCAGAGTCAATGACTGCCACATGTGCTAGAGATCAGCTGGACCTTAAAGCACCCAGGAGAATGGAATCATGGAATGGTTTGGGCTGGAAAGGACCTTCAAGCCCATCCAGTCCCACCCCTGCCATGGACAGGGACACCTTCCACTAGCCCAGCTTGCTCCAAGCCCTGTCCAGCCTGGCCTTGGACACTTCCTAGGATGGGGCAGCCACAGCTGCGCACACTGTGCCAGGGCCTCCCCACCCTCACAAGGAAGAAATTCTTCCCAACATCCCATCTAACCCTGCCCTCTGGCAGTTTAAAATCACTCTTCCTTGTTCTGTCACTATCTACCCTGTCGTTAATTTTTTATAAGCCCCCCATAAGTTCTGAAAGGCTTCAACAAGGTCTCCCTGAAGCCTCCTCTTCTCCAGGGTGAAAAATCCCAGCTCTCTCAGCCTGTCACTAAATGCTTTCACATCCAACCTTAGCAAGAAATACCTACAGCTTCTGTATGTTCTAAAACCATCTGGGGTTTCCCCTGGGGGTTGATGTTCCACGTGAAGGGAGCTGCAGGTTTTGCAGGGCTCAGAGGCTGCCTCTGGCCATGCATAGCAGATCCCTGCTCCTTTCCTGGGATAGCCCATTTACTACTGATTTTTGGTTCGTTGTGCTTGGGACCTGAGCTAAAAAATTTACCCTCATGTGCTGTATCTGGAAATTTTCTGCCTGCCAAGGAGCTTTTCCTTGCTCTTTTTCAGCAACATGGATGTTGCTGCTTCAGATTTACAGAAGATGCCAGCTCCATCCCACTCAGTATCCATCTCACTCAGCCTCTCTCATCTCCTGTCTCAGGAAGGCATTTCTAAAGCTTTAGGTGGTATTTCCCTTCCTCTGCATGAAACCGCAGTTGCTGTTTGTGCTGTGACTCTCTGCAGGGCATTGTTGTGACGTTGGAGACACCAGGCTTGGAGCAGGATTTGGGATGTTAAATACCTTGGGTGAACATTGTCTAAAGACCAGCTTGCTTTTACTGAGCATGATACAGAGGATCTTTATGTATTTTCACTTGATATTCCAATATTGCAGTGGTCACACAAGAGGAAAGGCAAGTTTTCATTAATGGCCGGGCCTGTGCAAAAGAAAGGACAAAAAAGGCTTTTTTAGGTTATTCTGTAAAGTAATATCACTGTAATTTAGTCTGCCAGACACTTTCCAGTGTTTCCAGTTGCAGATGAGGCTTTGCCAACCTTCAGCTGTCCAGACTGAAGTTTCCATGCTGAGCATCTGCCCCAAATTGCCATTT
The DNA here is from genome assembly GCA_013400635.1 of Hypocryptadius cinnamomeus. Taxonomy (NCBI): domain Eukaryota; kingdom Metazoa; phylum Chordata; class Aves; order Passeriformes; family Zosteropidae; genus Hypocryptadius; species Hypocryptadius cinnamomeus. The sequence continues at coordinate 40,710 of VYZP01049183.1, read as the reverse complement.
TGAGAAAACTGCAGCTAAAATGGATGAGGGGTGTTTTTTTTTCAGTTTGGGTTTTTTGTTTCTTTGTTTGGTTTTGGTTTGTTGGGTTTTTGGGGAGGGGAGGTTTTGGGGTTTTTTTGTGAATTAAGCTAAAGAAAACATGCTTTCCTCTTCTTCTGAGCAGGTCAGGCATGGCCTGCAGGCAAGGGAAGGGTTTGGGGGCCATAGAGATAGAGTAGGGGAAACTGGAGGTGAGTGGAAAAGGAGGTTTCCAGCCACTGTCCATGTTCTCCTGCTGGAATAAACCCTGTTGTTTCCAGATTTGCCCTCAGTGCAGGCTAGAAGAAGCTGCACAGCCCACAGCTGTGGGCAAAGCAAACACAGCTTTGTGCCTTACAGGCTCAAGTGAGAGTGGAAAAGCTCCATGGATCTGAAGCCCTGAACTCATTGCTGATGCTTGAAGGAGACCAGGGTGCAAAGGCTGATCTTTGGTGTGTTTTTCTACTGCTTCATTCAGTAGGAAGCCCCAGATTCATTGCTTGGTTTTTTTTCTTTCCTTCTGGGATTTCCTGTGCACCTGCCAAGCTGCAGAGTGCTGTGCAGCCATTGCTTAGTGATCTTGCTGCTGTCTGGTTTCATGCACGAGGAGTTATGCCTGTTAATTTGGGGCTTGACAAACCTGGTGCCTAATTTTTGTGGGAATTGACGATTTTGCTCTCCCCAAGTTTCCAGCCAGGTTCTTGCTGTGCTCAGGCACTCAGGACTTCTCTAAATCAGGAAAAGAAGGTGGCAGGAGCCATGTGTGAGCTTCTCCTGTAAGTGCCACGTGTTTTGCCCAGCTTTACATTCTGCAGTAGAGATAGATCTGCTTCTCTGAGGTGATGTTTACCTGCTTTTAAATATAAATCAAGTTCCTGCTATTTCCAGCTCACTGTGCCACAAACTTTCAGAGTTCTGCAATGAATGGGACAGGTACATATAAGGTAGAAGATGGTATTTTTAGGTGTGATTGTAAAGGACAGTAACTTTAATTACTGCTGCTTGTGCTCCATCTGTCTGGACATGGAACTCAGTGCTCTGGGCTGGTGACACAATGGACATCAGGCACAGGTTGGATTCAGTGGTCTGGGAGGGTTTTCCAACCTGAATGATGCCAGTATTCTGTGTTTCCATGATGTCCTACCAAACCCAAGGGAAGCAGTGGGGAGGAAGAGCGCCCAGAACAAAACTGAGGCTGTATTTGGTGTGTGACACACACCTGAGAGCTGTGACAAAAGAAGCTTCTGGGGAAGCCTTTGGAGCTTGGGCTTGGTGTGTTCAGCCCTTAGGAGCTGTGGCCACGTAGTGGTGACATCAAAAACTGAGGTAGCACTGAGTTTGTTCAAGGAGGAAGCTGAGTTCTGAGTGAATGAAGGAGGAAGGCCCCATCTGAACTGAGCTCCAACTTCCCTTACAACTGGAAAAAACACGAAGCAGCCCAGCACATCCCATACCAGAATGGGGGTGACTAAAGCTGATACCACACTGGCAGACAGAGGAGTTACCAGCGTAAATAAACGTCCCACACCACTGTGTTGCTAAGAGTGTAAAATACTATGTGGTAATTTTGAGCAAGAGCTTGTGGTTTGTTAGTTACTCATCTCTTGCTACATGGCTTTTTCTTTGTGTGCCTTAAATATGCAGGCAGCAGGAAGTGTGGTCAACTGAAAAGTTGCTCTTTCTGTAGCACTTGGCATTGGCAGGTGTTACTTTTGTGACCATAAAACAAATTCAGGTTTGCCTAGGGGGTGCTCCTAAACCTGGATCTCACAGGGTGTTGGGGCTGAGCAGTGGAGGGAAGCACTGGCTGGGTTTGATTGTTACCATCTGCAAAAGAGCTGCTTTTGAATAAAATCCAGCCTCTCTGACAGCTGAGTGTCTGGAGTGCTGCTGTTGAGGGGCTACCCCAAAACTCAGCTGACTTTGAGTTGTCACTTTGAGTGACAACTGCACAGTGCTGAGTTTCTGTGGCCATTGTGTTTGGTTGCCTTGGCTGAATCAGTGCCAGGGTTTGAGTGTGCACAGCCTTGGGAGGATGTGAGAGCTGCCTTTCAGATGGGGCCCATCTCTCTGTTCAGAGATTTAACTCTGTTTGGATGATGAGAATGGAGACATCTGTAAAAAGTAACAGTCCTCCTTCCTTCCAGAATAAGGCTATGAGCTTTCCAGCTGTTGGCTAAGACAGGTTTTCCTGTTGAAATAGCTTTTGTCTGAAGTAAGTCTAAAACAATATGGTTATAGTAACTGAAAATATTTCTTTGTCAATTCTAGTTGTAAATCCAAGTGTTTTGATTCATTGCTACTTCTTGTAGCAGCTGTTTGATTGAGAAAACCTTATGGTATCTTCCAGCAAAGTGCCCGCTGCTGGTAAAATGCAGTTTTACTTATTTTGTGTCTTTTCTTTACCATATTGTGTGTGACTAATTTACTTTTATCTTCACAGTCTCACAATTCTAGAACACACTCTGGCTTTCCTTCAGAAGTCCTATCATCCTGAATAATGCAAAGACAAGCCTATAACATTCATTCATGTGGTTCTTGTTTGCAACCACAATAAAATGGATTGTGCCATATATTTGTCAGCTGATGCCATCCTATATTCATAAAATATGCTTGGGATCTTTTTTTAATTCTGCAGAGTTTAAAGATGAGCTTATTAGGCATCTCTCTGATGTGTAATTATTCTGGGCTGAATAATGTTAATCAGAATATATGCAGTTTATATACATTAGACAAGCAAAGAAGAGTGTATGTTTAAAAAATTAGTTTGCCAGAGCAGATTTGCAAAAAAAGTGGATCTAATGCACTCCAGAGATTTCTATTTTCTTGTGAATAAGTTTTTTAAAAAAACAAGTCATGTTTGCTGGCTCAGGAAAGTTTTACTTCTCTATGGTGGGTGTCTTGACTACATTTCTGCATTTTATTTCAATTCAAGACATGCTATTTTACAAATCAGAGGAGCCCTCAGAGATTAGGAGTTTAAAAAGCATGTCAGGGTATCTGCTCAGTCTGGAAGCCAGGGCTGCACAATCTCCTCTGACTTTGTTGGTGTTGCTCTGTACTAGGCATTCTTGAATGAGATAAGACCTGGTGCTTTCGTGTTTCTCTCAGCAGGTTCTTCTGAAGCACACTAAGCAGATATTTTTAATACACCCAAACAAAAATTGTAATTTTTAGAATGCCGGCTGGCATTTAGAGCTTCAGCTTGGCTTCAGAGGCACTGAGCACCCACCTGGCAGCTGGTGGTTGGTACCAGCTGTTCTGGAAACAGGAGAAGTTGCCTCACACCAGTGGCAGCAAAAGTAACTTTGAAAAAAATGCCTTTGAATTTTCAGTGTGTGTGTCTTCTTAGTGCCAGGGGTGCTTCCAAAGGGGAAATAATTACAAAGAAGGACCTGACCTCATTTCTTGGTCAGAAGGGGTTGTAAGAAGACTGTCATCTCCTGAACAATGGATTTGTGGCTGTTGGCTAAGGCACATGTCCCTCAGAGGGAGCAGAATTGGAAACCAGGATGTTAAATCTGTGTTTTGTTGTCCTGACCTCGGCATTTCTGAGACTGGTGAAGAAAAAGTCCTGGCTCCATTTAAACCCAAACCTTTGGAGCCAGAAGGTTCAGCCTGACTGACTTGTTTATGAAGGTTTGGTGCACTTTTGGTAGTAAAGCTCAGAGTACAGCAGAGACCGTAAGATCCATTTATTCAACACTGTCTTTGTGTTTTTTCACTGAAAATTACAAAAACCCCATGAATCATATTGGTGGGTTTTGTGAACACACTTTTCCAGAATTCCTGTTCTTGTTCTATTACACTTTTCACTGCTCTGATTTTTCCTTGATCAAGAGCCTGCCTGTTTGTGTGAAGCTGCTGGGTTTATGCAAAAGCTGTGGTGAAACAGTTGGTGAAACGGTTGGCTCAGAGATGCTTGAAAGGGCAAATAGCAGAGAATCAGTGTCTCAGGGCAGCAAAAAGTTCTGCTGCTGCATGAGCAGCATCTCATTGGAAGGGATGGTTGATTGTATAGTAAAGGTCTTTGGGAGTAATAATAAGGGGTGGAAAAGTCTCTGTAAGGTTGTTGTGGATTCGGGAGCTCTTCAGGGTGTTTTGAAGCTACACTGGATGCTGTTAAGTGAGAAAATATTTCATAGAAATTCAGGGCTCATCTTTCACCTCATCAGGCTGGTAAAGTCCCATCAACCCAAATGAAGATAGAAAATGGGTTTATGTGGTTTTCCCTGTATTTGTTTCTCAGAAAGCCACAGGCTGCCTTTAAGGCACCCTTGAAGAATGCAAACATGGCTTGAAATGTAGCTCTAGTGAGGAAATGCAGACAGCTTTTGGAGGAATTCAGGTTTGGATGAGACTCAGAATGAGCATTGTTAGACAGGGGCTAAATATGTTTAGAGTCACATTACTAGTGATTACTCCTGCATTCACAAAGTGAAAATGTGATCTGATATACATAAATTTGCCAAATAAAACCCTTAGCACACAGCTCTTGCATATTGCATTCTTGGGGCTGCCTTTTTCTTGGTGCCATAAATAAAGCAATTTGCAAAACACAGAAAGATGAAGAATTTGAGTTTTGATACAGACAAGTGAAACATACTCTTCTTCAGAAAGAGGGGATATATCAGCAGCCACAGTGGCAGGAGCTCAGATTGGATTATGGGGAGAACTTCATAGAGACCTTTGATGGAAGAGCTGGGACTTAGAAAACTGGAGCTGCATAACCAGTCATACAAAAGCAAGAGAGATGAAAGCAAACTGTTAAATGCACTGACTGAAGCATTGCCACCATGGATATAAATCCAAGCCTTGAACATCTTCTGGTTGGTTACGTGTAGCCACAGGTGCTGGTGTACAGGCAGGTGAGTTTGGTGTGTCTGTACATGGAGGGCCATGAAGGCCTCCAGAGGCACAGGGTCACTGTGAACCAGCAGGAGAGCTCTCACCAACCCATTTCCCAATAAATTCTCAGGAACAAATTTCCTTTTCTTCATAATAACCTGCCCAGCTGCCCTTCTGAGCCCAGACCTCACGTGGTCCCACTGTACAAACACAGCACAGGGAGAAGGTGGTTTGGATTTGGTTTTTTCCTTTCAAGTCATGTTGTCACAAGCCCTTTTGAACGTGAAAGATAAATGGAGAGGAAATGAGGCAACTTATCTCTCCTTTTTT